>JAUZNK010051109.1:0-15932 GCA_035046665.1 Euphysa ruthae
ATATATATATTCAGTTACTGTTTTACAATGACTTGAGGTCATTCTAAAATCTGTTTTTTTTCAAGAATTTAGAAAATATTCGAATAAAAAATTTATGTTAAATTAAATTCAAAAAAATTTTTTTTTTCTTTCTTTAAAATTCATATAATCTCCTTTAATTAAGCATTCAAAAAATTTTTTTTAAAAATTTATGTTATTGATCCTTGGTGTGTTTATCACCTGTTTTATATTAGCCTCTCTCTTATGTAGGTTTTCGCATGATGATCATAGAGTTTCTTCTGTTGAAATGTATCAAAATCATATGCTAAACTTGGGTGAATCAAATTACAAGTGTGATGGTTATGACATTTGTGAATTATTTTGGTTATCTCATCTGCATTTATCTAAGGATACGCTTTATCTTTGGATACATGTTCAGTCAAATGGATTTGGTGAATACATTGAAGATAAAAGGTTTTATAAAACAATTTACATTTTGAGGGTAATAGAGTCAAAACTAAAGCAAATACTTAATTTTGTTTTGGATAGAAATAATGAACTATATTAGAAGCTTTATAGAAAGAAACTCAGCATATTTGGTAATTATAAATTTACAAGTTCTAGAAAATGCTAATAGTTTTACATAGTACTCTAAATACAATGTGCAATATGATAAGTTGGATATGTTTTAGTGGTATGCTTTTGTTTTCTTATCTTATTCTTATCACTGAACTTTTATTTACTTAAATCAGTTAAGGGAGTTTCTTTGCTTGCTGACAAACTTGCCAGCAAGCTTGCCATCCTTTCGCAAACCTTTATTTATTGATTGAATTTTCATCATAAATCTAATTAAAAATTTTTGCTGACCAGCCAGTTACATAATCATAGAATTTTTTGAATTAATCAGCACATTAGAGGAAATAGTTGACTTGTGTATTTAGGTTGGTCATTGACTTAAAAAATGGTTCGTCAAATTCTGTTCAAACAGTGGATGGAATTAATTTGTCTTCACATTATCTTGAGAAGATAACAGACTTTGCATTCACTTTTAACGGCCAACTTTTTATCAGTATGACAGAATTTCATGAAGTCACTATCCAAGAGGTATGCTTAAGTCAAGTCTTATTCTTTAAAAGCTCCTGAATGGCATATGATAGTACAAATTCATTTGAATTAAAAAAAATTTTTTATTTTTTCTATTTTTGATTTAGTAAACAGAATGAAATATTAGAAATTTGTAAACAATGTTTTCTTGAATTAACAATTACATAGTTTTGATAATTTCCTGGGATAAAAATTATTTGGTGTGTTGATTTTGTACAATGTTTGGTTTCATTAAAAATTCATAAAATACTTTTGCAGAATTAGAATAATTAAATTCCTTGTCTTAGTCCAAAAAAGTTTACCATGTATTTTTTTTTTTTTTTTTTTTTTTGCTGCAGTTTCACTATACTAGCAGTAATTCTTTCAGAATCATAATTAAAAAAACTATTAGATTATTTTCTGTATGGAAAATAACTATAAAAATTTTTTGCCTTAAATTTAAAAAGTTAAGGAAAAAAAGTAAACATTACTAGTTTTCAATGTATGTATGTGGTATTTGTCCTATTTAATTTTTTTATAGTATGTTTAGATTTTAAAAATAGTTTATGAGTTAGGAGGGAGTATATTTATAATAAAATTTTTCAAAATGTTATTGAAATTCTTTCAATTATATTTTTTTTGAATTTTGCATGAAATTAGAGGCATATTTTGACCCATATCACCATTTGTCAAAATTGCCGTTTTGATGTTGTTAGGCCAAGTCACCAGGACTGGAAGCATGTTATTTCATGTCTAAAATATTTTTATTATTCCAAAATTTTTATGAAGTTGATGGTGTCTTTTACCCTGTATAATACCCTATATAGGCATCTCCTGGAAGTCATTTTTTTGGCAGAGCTCGTGAAATATTTCCAAACTGTCAAAAAAAGACATTTTTCAAATGATTTTACGTTTTTGCCCAAATTTTTTTTCCATGTTTGAAAATTTTTTGTAACTTGTACACTCTCCAGATTTTATTAGATTGAAACAGTCTATTTAGCCCTTAAAACCAGATTTAAAAACTATGTTCTCGAAATCCGTATTGTTTTTTAAGTTTTGTATCAAATTGAAGGACCATGGAAGGGTTCTTTTATCTCATGTTGCTTCCTGCAGAAAATTTTTGATCCTCAGGTTGAGGCCCTAAAATAAGAGCATTTTAGGCCTTAAAGCAAAAATTTTCTTGAAAATATTAATACTATTTTTATGTTGTATACTTGCATAGACTGTCGTAATGCTCCCACAAATATTTTCTTTCTAAATAAATTTAATAAGGTTTTTTCTAATATATATTAAATTTATATTCTATTTTTGCTTCAAATTTTCGAGAGGTTTGTTTGAACTTTTTAAATATGTGGCAAATTTGTTTTTTATATTGCCACAAGATTTTCTTTTAGATTAAATATGACATGGAGAAAGTCTAACATTTTTAATTATCTTTTTTAGCTTTAGTCTTTTTCATTTTCGTTTTTAAAATTTTAAAAACTTTATCTCACCGTTTTCGCAATAAATGCTCATATTTTTTGCAATGACTTTTTTTATTCGAAAGTGATTCAAAAGCCCGTCTAGTTCACACACACTTATCTCATTAAGATACACTTTTTTTACAAATATTTTGTATCGAAATTTGGTGTTTTATCCTATTTGTGTTTTTAAGCTTATCACTGCACCCTCGTGTACAAATGCAAGTCATGACATGGTGCAGGTAAAAGAAAAGCTATTTTCAAAGCAGGTATGCCCCACTTTAGATTCCATATGTACAAATATTCTTTTATTTTCTCCTAAAAAATGGGTAATATTTTGTTCAAATTGTAACAAAGAAATTGAGTTTATAAAAAGTGCTGAAAAAAATACTGTTGATTACCATTGAGAGCATTTACGCCAATCATGGGCAATTATGGGCAATTATGGGCCTGATGTTATTGCTAAATGCTTTCCTTTTCATTTTCTTTGAAGATTCTGGTAGTTAATTTCAATATTTTCACTGCAAGGTAATTTTCCATAGATGTTTATAATAACTAGATTAACATAAATGGCTTATTTTACCTAGTCCTTTTGTCCTTTTCTTATCAGAAATAATAAAAAAATTATTCTTAAAGAATGTTTGTTTTTTCAATCAGTTAATTTTGAACTTCCATAACTGGTGAATCAAGAAAACTAAAACTGAATGGTAATGTAAAGTATTACCCTGTTTTGTTTCAGCCCTGCTTTTCATAACCAAAAACTGATGGTTTGTGTAAAAAATTTTTCCTTTGTCAGTATTTATGATTTTATGGCTACATGACTCTTATTATGCTGCATGTGGGGTTTTTGTCTTAATTCTTGCTGATAGAGTTGTTTTCTCCTCAAAATATAACAGTTCTAGAATTGCTAATGTAAAGCAAGTCAGTTTATAGTCTTTAAACACAGTGTGAATCATAGGTAATGTTTTACTTCATTAATCGTCTGTTTTAACCAGAATTTTGTTAGCTTTAATTTGTGCCTCTCAAATTGATGGTTAGATAAACAGGAATTAAATTTTTTTTCTTGTTGCTATATTTTGAGAAATTTATAGAATATGTTGCTATTTTATGCCAAACAGAATGATGACAGAATTCTGATTTGGATTTTTGGACCTTTTTAATTTGCATTTTAGTGATTAATTGCAATTTGATATGTATTTTGTCTAGAAGTTTTGCAAAAACTAGCTAAAATGTCCATTTTTATACATTTTTAATTTACTTCGACACCATGTGAATAATCTAATTTGGAATAATAAATGATTTGCTGCAAAAGGTAGTTTTGTTTATAAATGAATGTTTAATTTTACTCTCAGTTTATGTATACAATATTGCCTAGAGTAAGTCGATATATTAAGTCTACAATATTGTTCTTTGATGGCTATAAAAAACATAAAATCTGGGTAATTTGTAGACTTAGGCATTCTGTAGCGTGTATTTGAAATTGATTGAAATAAAACAATGCAAGGGTTAAGAAATTATCTCGTACCTGTAAGATACCCCTTATTGTTTCCTTATTCATACCCCAAGAAAAGCTTTCCCAGTAGAAAAAATGTAAAGTTTGGAAATTTCAACAAGCAAGATATACTGGAATGATACAAGATATTTTTTATCAGTATTGTTAATTTTTAACTTTAGAAGGAAGAAGTAGTCATAGATCAAAGTAAGATAATTTTAGTTTTAGTTTAGAAGTGAAAAGAAAATATATGTGTCTTATTTTTTTTTTTGTAGTGTCTATGCCATTTTTGTATTTATTTCCTATGGTAATAACATTTCAGCTATCTTAATGCTTCTAATTTTGTAGATAGCACCAGCAGGATTTGTGTTTATTTTATAGTTCATTTTAGACATATTTTATGTTATTTAGTGTCCCTGATTGAACTGTCAACACAGACTTGTATAAAAAAAGCTATAAAGGCTCATAATGGTTTGGTGTATGCTTTACACAAAGACAGATTCACATTATATTTATTTCTTAAAGGTACGAGGCTTTGTTATAATTTTTCTGCGTTTTCCTGTTATTCTTTAATGTAAAGGCTCAAATTAAGAAATATTTTGGTTTTTTATAGTACTTATTACATGTGCTTTTCATTTTTCTGTAAACTATTTTTGAGAAAAAATTATAATAATAAAACATCTTTTCTCATAAAATTTTATTTTTTGGTCCTCAGCCCTTCTTTTGCATCTAATTTCTTGATATGCACGTTTATGCTGCATCACTTAAATAGCATTTTTATGTAACCTTATTCTACACATATATATTATTTCAGAATTCAATGATCTTGGGATTAAGTGTAAGTGATCTCTAAGGAAGTAAGCCTAACACAATTATTTTTGGTATACTTTAACTGCTCTCTTCAATCATCTGATGGTTTTAATGGGGTTAGTTTAAGTTCGGCCTTTTTTTTACATTTTTCTTTTATTTGAATAGTTCCCACATTAATTCATAAGTTATCTCTTATAATGACTAAAAAAACTTCAGCAATCAAAAGCGTTAGTTTATTTGAATTTGTTTTCTTCTGCACTCAATCCTCTGTTATGAGTTATGTTAATAATTGTCATGTTAATCATTTTTATAACACAAGAGCCATATCAATGTGGCTATTAAAAATAGTTTATTTGAGTGGTGACAATTGGCTGTTTTGGTCACCACTTTGATATAATTGCACCTAAATTTTTATCTTTAATGTTGATTAAATTTTTGCAAGTTTTATCTGTAATTGAGACAAAATTCTTCATTAGAAACTTATCTGAAAATTCCTCTACTGGATGATTATTCAGTATTTAGAGACTACTTCGGTATTTTTTGAAAGATGTCTTTAAAATACAATTAAGGGAACAATAGTAAATCGTATCACATCGAGCTGTTAGTTATATAATTATATAAGAAACACATGTGGTAGTTACAATGCAGTTAGTTTTGCTGTGAGAATTCATTTTGGATATAATAATATTCTTTCGCTAGAAACATTAATCTTATGTTGTCTGAGCAGTGTGGCTATTTTTGCAAGAAATTAACTATCAGATTTTGAATACTAAAACTCGATGAAACTTGTGAGCTTTTCAAATATAATTCTTTTAAACACTTTTAAAACTCAATAGTACGTCATTTAGAATGCAATTATTTCTTTGTCCAATGTGGATAGCACATTCATATGACCTGGGGTTATATTTACCAGTATTGATTCTTTTGAAAAGTTGTATTATGTTAATGTGATGAAACACTTCTAGCAAGAGCTGAAGAGTGTTAGTGCTATGTTGAGAAATTATATTTCCTTTACTGGTAGATATACACAAAACCAGATGATATAGGAATCCAATCTTAGATTAGAACATAATGTTTCATGCTAATGCAAACTGTGTTTCAAAGAGAAAATGATTAAGCCTCAACAAAGCTGGGATTTTTTTTATCTCTTTCCTCACTTATATACCCAAATACATTATTGGCTTCTATTTATGTCAATATATATTAAAATCCCTAGATAGTTAGTAATTACAGCCTGTTTCACACATTATTCATGACTATTTATACTAAAATCACTGTTTAAGAAGTTTAAGTCTATATTACCGCATGAGGATACACCCAATGTTTTTTTATTGTTCATATGTAAATTTTAGGCAAAATCGCCTTCAGTTTTAAAATGAATTGATCTTATGAGTTTTTGTTAAGTCTAAAAGTTCCAAGAATAATTTATATATTAGTCCTTCTATCCATTCTGCAAACCATCATCATTTGAGAGGCAAAGAAAAAATCCTCTTTAATCTAGCAGGTTGCCACATACACATCTCTCTCCCTTTTGTCAACAGTTAAATAAGCTGCCTATTATAAAGGGCAAAAAAAAAAAAAGTTCATGAAAGTTGAGTTGAATACAGAAAGAGAAAGCTTATCTTAATATTTATTGAATTTGTAACATAGCTTATTAAAATGTTTATTCTTTTTCTTTCCATATTTTGTATTCATTCTATACATAATAATTTGACTATAAAGTTTGAATTCATGCAAATAAATTTTAAAACCACTTGTTTTAATCAAGTTTATTAATCTGCTTAACTGTTCTTTAAAATTGCTGCGACTTTATATTAGCTTTATTTGTTTAATGTGTATATTGGTATATTTCGTATTATATTGGTATAAGTACAAAGAAAATTTAAAGACGATTCATCAAGAATTTTCCTTGAGTTTGATGAACTATTGCTGCTTATTACACAAAAATATTTGTTTGTCTGCACTAGTATATATAAACTTTGTATTTATTTATGACTATGGTGTGTACCAACTTTAAATATATAAATGAATAAGATGAATAAATGGTTGAAATAAAGCTTGTTTTGTCAACTTAAATTTTTACTCTTTTAAAAGTAACAAAAAAAAAAAAAACGTTTTTTTTCTTTTTTTAATTTAACATGATTTTTGTTGACTAAGTTGAATTTAGTAACGGATAATAAGAATTTTTATATAGTAATAGAATACGGTGGGAATAAAAAATTATCAAATGTTTGCTTCCAGTGTTTCCACTCTTTTTAAGCATTTACCAAGTTGTGGTCTAGATCCAAGAATATCATATTTCCATATGACATGTTCATATTTTGTCTGCGGAAGTAAACTGCAACAGAATTCAACAAACAACAAATTTTCTTACGCTACCTGTGATTTATAGTTATTTATAGTGATTTATAAGCCTATTTACATAGAAATAAATTCTCAAATTTCACCTCAAATATCAGCACGAATATCAGCCCAAATTTTCTCAGTCAGCAAAAAAATATAAGTATGTGCAAATTCCATCCAAGTGCTTTTTGTGATTTTTTATCCAGCTAATCCAAATCTAGTCTAAATTCACCTGGAAAATCTATAAGTGAGACAAAAGTTAGAATTTCTAGATTCTTGAGATTTGATTCTTATTTCTTCCTGTTTTTATGAAATTAAGGATTAATGAGAGAGATAGTATAACCAAATCAGTTAAAAAAAAAAATAGAAAGTCTGGTTTACATTTGGCAAAAATTAATTAATATTCATAATTTTTGAATTTTGCATC
Source organism: Euphysa ruthae (assembly GCA_035046665.1). Classification (NCBI taxonomy): domain Eukaryota; kingdom Metazoa; phylum Cnidaria; class Hydrozoa; order Anthoathecata; family Corymorphidae; genus Euphysa; species Euphysa ruthae. Next base: position 7,595 of record JAUZNK010051109.1, read on the forward strand.
TTTAGTGAAGAAACATGTCATTTTCATAATCCAAATTGTTTATTTTTAAGGCTCATTCTGGGAAGTTACTGATAGCAACTTATCAGTTTCACAATGGCTTTTGAGGAATCACAACTTGAATATATCTAGTAAGTTTTTCAATATATGTGCCTAATGAGACTCAGGAGACATCTCGCTGTTAGGGACCTTTGAATAACCACCATAGCAGACATCCTTCCATCCACATACCTACCTGCTAAAATTTCTCGTATTGACCCAATATTTTCCACACTGGTGTATTGTTATTTACATGTTTTATTTGGTTACGAAAATTATACCTAAATAAATTCTAAGATTTTAAATGTGATTAGATTTAAGAATATTTAAATTAATAAAAAAAATTCAGTTATTGGACAATGATCTGTACTTTCCATTCATTATATATTTTTTCCTTGCACAAGAAAACATGGTATTTATAAGTTACACAAGTTTTTGATTTTAAAGTCTACTTAATATAATATTAAATTTAGAAGGCAATGTGCATATTCCTTTAAATATTACTGTAGTTTTTAAATTTTTATTTCAAGACAGTATTATTTACAACAGGATTGAGTTTTTTTTTTTTTTTGCCCAGATTTTAAGTGATTGATGATATCAGGTCTCTCTGGGATAAAAATGAACGCGCTTTATAGAAAGAGCTGTGAATTGGTGAGGCGCTTGATTCGAGCACTATTTTGTTATTATTAAATATTTTTAACACAACATCGTGTGTTTAAATGATTCAGGAATCAGGGGGTGAATTAAGGGATCGCTATGCGCTTTTCTTACTTTTATTGAGATCTCAAAACATAAAATTAAAAAAAAATGAAGATGTCAGCACTTTTACATGAGCGATATTAATAAAATATGCAACCATTTTAATATTGTGATAAAATTGCATGGACTAAAGGCCATATTTACAAACCAATCAAAATAATTTTACTTAAATCTAAACAGCAAAAATAAGTTTTTACCTTGAATAAAATAAAAATTTCTAATATAATATAAAATAGCTCTTTGTTTCATCAAAATACTGAAGTTTTTTTAATTTACTATTTTATGTAAATGCGTAGGTAAACCTTTCAGTCCTGGAAATATCAACGTTTATTTTTTTTTTTGATAACCAAAAAGTAATGACCTTACGTCATTCTGGTAATATGTATTTTAATGTCTTTTGAACTAATATTTATACCAAACTGCGTTATCTATGTGGCAATAAGCAGTTTTTACTAATAAATTAGATGTGGCTTTATTTATACTTTAAATTTACCTTAAAAAAAGGTTATGTTGTTATCCCTCATCTCATTTGGTTTAGATACGTATTAAGATCTGCATAATAAAAGTCATTATGTAGATTCGTGATTAAATCAAACCACAAATGTATTGTTTCATAACGTTTCATAATAAAAACATCTGCTTCCTAACAGAGACCGATTATTTATTTTATGCCTTAATATCATTATTTATTTTTGAAGCATTATTATTATCATTATTATAATTATTAAACATGTTTATTACACACGAATATAAACTGACTTTTGATAAGGAAAGATTGCATAAAGACAAATGACGTTCTTCAAGTTTAATTTAAAAAAAAAAAGAGAAATAGTTGCACGAGAACAGCATAAAAGTTGAAAAAGACTTGACAAAAACACTGACTTTAATGAAACCTGAGGTCATAAAAGTAAAAAAACTGATAAGATATTATTATATTAAAACTTATGATATATTTCTTTTGACAATACTATGAACTAAAAACTTTTAGCAGCATCGTGAAAATAAAGAAACTGTACTATTGGCAATTGTAAAGGCTTGTTATAAAAAAGTATTTGTAGGTAGTGTTAGTAGTATGTAGTTTATTTAGTTAGCAGTATTTTTAAAAGAAAAAATACTTGTTTTGAAAAAAAAAGAAGAATACTCAAGCATTTGAAAAATACTCAAGTTAACAAAGAGAACACTCATCGAAGAATGAAATAATCAGAACAAAAGAATACTTTTAATTTAATTAGTCTAATTATTATGAAGCTGATTCCTGTCTAGACTTCTCATTTAAGGCTGATATGCTCTTGAGCAATATAATGTGTACAATATTTTTCAATAAATTGTTAATATTATTAAGTATTGTTCAAAATAATTAATAAATTGATAAATTAATAAACCAATTACTAAAATATGACGTACTCTGCAGCTTGGATGAGCAAGTGTGGATTTTCGCTTCTAGTGCAAATTCTGCACTATATGAAGTTGACATATGTAGCTCTATTTAAAAAGTCAGTTTTAGATCTTATTATATTTTCTTTTCCACATGAATTGAATGCAGTTTTAATTTATCACCCTTCAACACACTCAAAGAAGATGTTGCCATTTTGAATTCTAGTAAGTTAATTTTAAAGTTCTTACTTGATCTTACTTTTCATAACATTAATTGTAATTTATAAATAATAGCCGTATTGAAATATATATTACGATTTAATTTTCCGCGTTAAATTTTTATTTTTTTATTCTGCCTCCACTCTTTTTTATTTAAGATAACTAATAATTTTATGATGGAAGAAGAATTCACAAGTGTTTTAATATATCCAAAATCAATATCTTTATTAGAGTAGGCATATATAGTTCTTGGATATTTCAGTTTTTTTTTATAATGATTTTTTAAAAAACCCAATGGTTTGCTCGCTAAGTTAATAATATTGACAATTTGTTTTTCTATGCCAAGTGTTCCCAATTTCTAACAGTTTGTTATATATATGTAAATAGGCCATTATCAGAACGGGTCATCCATTTCCTAATTCAGAACGTTTTTTTATTTCCTTTTCTGTCGTAGAGCGTATACCCGTTGTTACAGTGAATGTAGATGTTGAACCGCACAAAGTAAAATGAAGGTAAAAAAAATTAATTCAAAGTCTGTTTAGGTTACAAAAGGGTAAAATACACAAAAAAAATTCTAAATAAAAGTTAAAAGAAAAAAAAAATGTATTTACAAATAATAGTTAAAAGTTTAAAGCAATTATACAGTAAAAATAAAACAAGCCGCGCGGTATTTCAAGCCTAGTCGAAGCTTTGAAGAGTGTGTGAGGCATGCGAGCGTGATTGAGCGCTTCATCCAGAGAGGCCTGTAATATTATATTACTTGTGTTTATTGTATTGCTGTTGTATTAAGCTTGAAACTATTGAAAATTGAAAGCTGTACTTTAGGTTTTGAGGTAGTTGACATGGCAGTGATGTTGAATGATGTTTTTCTAGCAGTGTCTTGTGATCAGACATGTACCTTACTGTTAAAAATATCTTGTGAGTATATTTCCAATAAAATTATTTAAAAATTGGTCCTTTACATTTATTAGCTACTACACTTATGGAATTATGGAAGGCACATTATTTTATAAGTATTACTGCTGGTCAGATATTATTCAATATGTACTAATTCTACCTGGATATTCTTTAAAACTTTATTCAATCGAATAAAAATATTGAAATGGGAATATAAACTTTGATTCAGATTTTTAACTGGAGAGGTAGATAATAATGCAGTAGTTTGTTATGATAAAATGTTATTTTTCTCTTAATCTTGACATGTTTTTTTTTCTTTATGACAAATATATATTACTTATTTGGGATGCAGGACGTGGACAGACATACACCACCTAAATTGAGCTATAGTGAATTGCTAGAAATTAGATGGTGGTTTCAAAGCAAATGCAGCCGTAATGTGGGCTCGAACCACAGACCTTTCCATTAGTAGCTAGGTGCCTTACACCACTGCACAAAGTTTCCACATTAAATCATAAGCTGTGCTTATGATAAGAGGAAAAAAATAATGGAAGTTTTTTACAGATATGTTTTATATGCATATGTTTTATGTGTATTGGTGCCCTCATAACAAACTACGCCCCAATGCACTGAGTAAACTGTTGACTTGTGTGTGAGTTTTGCAAAACCATATTTCGTGTCAGACTTACAAAATTAAGTACTACTTAATAGGTTTTTTGGGCCCTTTTACATAAGTGCACAAGTATTTATACTCTCTGTTTTTCTACAAACCTACAATCAAGGCGTACAAATCCTAAACAGAGACAAGAGTAACATTACAAGAATAACTAGCATTACTAGAAAAAAATTTTGGCTTTGGAAATATCTCCGCTTGCGTCTACTTTTATGTAGAATATTCTCTGACTAATTGTGGTTGATAGCTTAATTGTATTAAGTGGAATATTTTGTTATTATTCTGTATTATTATATATTTATATTTATATCATGTTATGATGTTATATGGGAGGGTAAATTTGAATGATAGTAAGTTTAACACCTTAACAATCAAATTAATTTTCTATGTCTGTCTGTAAATTATCGTTTTTTTTTTTTTTTTTTACACAAGTAAAAATTTCACGAGGTAAATGAAATTCAAATTTTTCAACATTTTAGAATTAAAATTTTATTTCGTTCTTTCTTTCGCTCTTTTTGTCAATCTGAAAACGGAAATATCCGTCACTACCATTGAGGCTATCAGTCGGGTGGAACAGAAATATCCGTTCTGGGCTGTTAAGTGGTTAAAGTACAGCAGAAAACCAGATTTTAAGAAAAGTGTATGAAACGCCATACAAAAATTCACATCGACCTCTGTAGCTTACAACACAAATAGCCAATTATAATATTTATTTTCTGCTTCAGTTTCATTCTCTACATCCTGTTAAATTGTCATTTTAGTTACAATTATTTCCACTGTTTTTTAAAAAGTTAAATAATATGGTTTTTTTTGGAAGGAAGTGTCACAAAATATGATTTTAATTTCCCATATGATCAGTGGAACTAAAAATATTATTCCTAAACAAAGTTAAAAATGTGGGTTTAAAAGTTTCTTTTTTTTATGAATAATGTGTTTTGGTCATCAAAATTTGTTTGCTCAGATACACCTAGCTAAAAAATTGTTGAATTGTAAGAGATATAGCAAAAACGTTGTTCTTCAAAAAAAAAATGTGTGATCTTGTAGTTTATTATATAAAATGATGATAATTTATATTTATATTCTGTTAAACAAAACAAATTTTTGGTTTTAATATCAGTTGATAGACAATTAAATTGGTGATGAAAAAAAAACAACTGTTCTGAGTACTCAATAAAATGGTGTTACAATATTTTTATTGGGAATAAAAATATTTTGGCTATTTTTTGGCAAATTTCACTTATTTATAAAAATATATATATATATATTCAAAATTATTCTATGAACCATAGAGAAAACACAATAAACATGAAGTATAGCCAGATGCAATAGCTTATGAAATTTAAGTGTTTTAATTTATAAAATTTCTGTGCTCGGTTTGAAGTTGAAATTTGCTAATAAATGGATACATAGGAAATCATCTATTCATCTGCTGAGACATCTCTACAATTTATTAAATCCACGAGTAACGACCTAAGCATAATCTGTTTTTATAGTTAGTTAATTTGTACCCTGTACTATTTATTATTTTTAAAGTTTATAGTTTTTTTTTTAGGTAATATTTCTAAGTGTTTATTTGAGCTAATGGATATAAAGTTTTGCGATGGTCTATACCATATTACAGTTACAAGTACTAATACGATGTTTGTTTGGGGAAATCAACTTTACTCTAGGTTAGTAAGGCCAGTTGCAAATATTTATTGATGAAACCTAATAAAAAGTGGTGGGATTGGTTTTTTAGTGGATTACACAGCATTTTTGTGCTATTTTTGTAACAGATGTATCTATATGCAAATGTGTGCCATCCTATTAATATGACATCATAATATGTGTTTTAAATTGTGCTGTTAGACCATTTAATAATGAATCTCGGTACCACCCAAATGGTAAAAAAAATTTGTATGCTTTTTTAAGATAAAATAACTATAGAATTTTTGAAAGTTATAGGTGAATTAGTGCAATTTTCAGATTCTTGAGTAGGATACACCCATATAAAATGCCTAGTAATCACATAATCTATTATTTTAATATTTTGAACAAAAATCACAAAAATGATGCATCATCCAACTTAATTTTTTTTTTTTAAAGTAATCATTAGTCTGCACCAAGTTATATATTCAAAGCAAAGCAATATATCCAAACTCTATCCTATAATAATACTAAAATTTGCCCCCAAACAAATATAATAGAATATAGGATGATAACCATGACTTTATCAAAAATTTTCATTAATTTCCTTTTATGGTTGGATAATACAAATCAATTGCATATAATTTATTTCACATGTCTGTAGATTGTTGAAAATGCTAGTTTAAGAAGATTGGATATTTTATCAAAACATATATGGTGAATACAAATTACCGTTTTCATACTTTTGCAGTGCAAAAAATTTTCTGTGAACCGAAAGTACTCACTCCTCTTCATAATTTTGTTGTACGAGTTCACTTTTATATTTTTTTACCACAGATTGCATTACAGATCCGTAGAAGCCAGAGTGCCACTTCGTCTTTGCCTTCCTTTTAGATTTCAGCCATGATTAAGTCTAAAACAGGGACTTTGTTATTTTTTTTTAAATATTTGCATTAACTTTTAAATCTTCTTCATGGTTGAAGTTTTCAGTTGGCACTATCAATTCTGCTATAATTGCTGGTATTGGTTGATTCAAGACAGTTTGTTTTGAAGTGTTCTTTCCACCTGTCATTCTGAGCATTTTCATTGTTGATCAAATTTTTTTCCTTATCTTTTATTCTGGTAACGTTGTTTTGTGCATGCTACTGCTTCATTTTCTGATATTCCACTTGAACACATCTTTAATCTTGATACAGAGGAATGTGCTAAGGAAATTGTTTATAGGCTCATGTTGGCATTGATGCATATATTCCCTCTTGAAAGTATCTAGTGAATTCACATTTGAGCTCATGGTTTTCTCCAGCAATTGTGGCAGCAATAAAAACTAAAATGGTTAATGTGTTATTGCAACTCTTGAGCCTTCTGAAGCTACTGACCCTGAGAAAATTCTTGTACTTGTGCTACAAAAATGTTCTCCAAGACTCTCTCATATCTGCAGGTTGTTTAATAAATGAATCGCTGAATCCTATTTTCCTTTTGCTAAAAGTCACCACGCGTTCGAGGATGAAAGCATTCCGGATATTCCCGGATTTTCAGATATTTTGGTGATTGTTGATGATTTCCAGAATTTTTTTAATAAATATTTTAAAATAGTGTGGAATATTGGCACAGATGATATTTGCGTCCACTTGATACTGAGAAGGATTTATTAAGATGGAAGGATTATCTTGACTACATGCCATGCTATAATTTGTATAATCATTAATAATATGACATAATCTATAACAAAATGACTAACAGAATGTATGCAATATATGCATTAGACACAGATATTCTGCATTTGTACGCTTTTAAAGCGTGCAAATGCAGAATGTCTGTCTATGTCTTATTGTAATATAAAAGCTAATGTGAGTCAGTCAGGCAAAATGCTTTGAGATTTTAATCTGTTTTACATAAATAGAAAAGCGTGTTTTGAAATTCTAATCCGTTCTAAAAGTTTCTCTTAAATAAAATAAAATAAGTGGTGGTTTCTTGTATAATAATAATAACTAGCGTATGATAGTAATTTCATGTGCAAGGGTGAAAGATTTCCGGATGTTGGAAAGCTGAACAAAAATTGTTGTGATTATTTTATCAAACTTATCACCCTCTTTCTTTTCATTTAGTACTATGTGTGTTGATCTTTTGCAGCAAATTTGCTTGTTTCGTTTATGGCACGAATATAAATATGGGTAGTGGCATATATAAGGATATAATTACATTTATTTATTTTTTACTAAGCAACAAAATATGCAAGATTATAAATATAAAAACTTATTTATAATCAACAAATAAAAATTTAAAGTGTTAAAACTACTAAAATTATGAAAAATAATAAATCTTTCATGCGAAATCATTCAGATAAATGTTTACAATACGCAACTAAATATTTTTTTTTTCGGAGTATTTAAGGTAAGATTTTATTCTACTTTTATAACTTTCATCAATTCGCAGTCCACTACTTCTGTACTTTGTAAAAAAATTTAATTATAACTTCAACAAATAGGTAGTAATTTTAAATCTAAGGATTGACTATGAAGCAAAAAATGAACAGTAATGAAATTTAAAAGAGATATTTGGATGAGAGCCAAATATTCTATCATATTATATATATTGTAGATATTGTAGATATAGGACGTATTTAAATCTGATTAAAAAGATACATTGCAAATTTTAAAAAATTAATGCTGGTTATGTGAATGGTATTATAAATTTGGTATCATTGGATAGCCGAACGTTTGCTGAATATTTTGATGTAAACTTTAAGGTTAGAGG
>JAUZNK010051120.1:0-15932 GCA_035046665.1 Euphysa ruthae
ATTTCAAGAGCGTTTGATAAGGTTTGGCATAAGGGTCTTTTGCATAAACTTAAATCCTATGGTATCTGTGGCAAATTTCTCGGCACTATCAAATCTTTTTTATCCCGCCGAAATCTTAAAGTTGTGATTGATTGCCAATCAATCAGTATATTCCAAGTGAATGCAGGCGTTCCTCAAGGTTCTGTACTTAGACCAACTTTGTTTTTATTATTGATCAATGATCTCCCTGATCATATCCTTGAGTCTTTTGTTGATATTTTTGCTGATGACACTACTGATTATGGGGTCACTAAATCTGACTATCCGCATGATAAACTTTGTGTTGCTCTTACAAATGGCTATTCTAGAATTGTTGACTGGGGTAAGGAGTGGCTTGTGACTTTTAATAGTTCTTAAACTAAACTCATATCCTTCCATCACCATCTTGCTAAAACAGGTTTAAATCCTCCTCCAATATTCATGGACGGAGTAGCACTGTAAAAACAAATGAGCTTGGATAGACTTTTGGGAATCAAGTTCACTGCTGATCTCAAATGGAATCTTTACTAGGAGGAGGTGGGTAAAGATGTCTCTAAAATGACTGGTTCTTTTTGCCGATCTAAAAAATATCTTACCCCTGAATCCTTGTTATATTTTTAAAAGAGTCAGGTTCGCCCTAAGATGAAGTATTGTTGTTGTCATATTTGGTCTGGGGCGCCGAAAACATTTTTATCGATACTAGATCGTCTTCAACGTCGCATGAAGGGTCTAGTTGGCAAGGTTCTAGTTCTCTTTTCGCGATGTGGCAAGTCTTTTCTTATTCTATCGTTACTTCAGCAGGAAATACCCTACTAAGCTTCATGAGTTATTATTCCCTTCTCGAAGAGTATTCAGCCAAGGAAATAGATATGCCAATGCTAAAAGTGTGCATCCTCTTCTTCTAAATATTCCAAAATCTCTTACTGAATTTCATGATAATATAATAATTAGTGAATACACTAATTTTTTTTGTATAAAATTATGAAACAAATTTTCGTCAGTCAAAAAGGTAGACTAGGAAATAACATGGCAACGAATTGCTTTCACTATTATTTCAAAATCTTCAGTCAGCATTTCTTCTGGAAATAAATTCAATTAATTATGGTAAAAAAAAAAAACTTTTGAATGCATAAATGTGCTGAATAAAACACTCTTGAATAAACTTACTGAACTTGATGCAATAAATTAATACAGTGGACAGAGAAATAACCTCCTAACAAATGGGGTATATATATTTTGCAGTTGGGCAAAATATACCAAATAAATTACCTTCGGGTCTGACAGAAGAATTTGAAGTATTGCATAACTGTTCTTCAACACAGCAGCTTTCTGGATGTACTAAAAAGTAAACAATTGAATACACCGTGATGTTAGTTAAAAAAACGTACTCAATTTAATTATATCTGTATTAAATTTAAGACAGGCTGGCTAAAAACCGTAATCAAAATAGGAAAAACATATCACCTATTTTAAGGGAGACTCACAGTATCAAATTTATTTACTTTACTTACCATAATTAAATCTAACTATGTGTGCTATGAAAATGCAATTACATTGTCGCAACATATAATGTTGTACTTAACATAAAATGTATGATTTTTAACAACTGACTGTAAATTTTGGAATCAAATGGTTAGTCAATAAACAAATTTGTTAAGATTAATTCACCTTCGGGTTAAAAAGAAAAATTTTCAGCAGTCGATGACAGATATGGGTCATGGAACTTAGATTTTATTTTATCTAGATTTCTTTATGTTAAGATTTTTCTCTGTAATTTGGGATTTCAAAAAATCCTATATTGAGAGATTTATTGAAAATCAGAGCTCTTAAAATTTAATGACGCTTTTACTGTTTTTTGTCTCATTGGGAAGATTTTTCCAAACAAGGCATGATTCAAAATGAAGTAAAGTTTAAGAAGTCATTTGCTACGCATATTAAAAGCGATGCTTTTGAAAGAAAATAATTCCCTGAACATTTTAGGACTTCCATGATTTAAAGTTTTGTATACCTCAACAATTAAAATGACTTAAAGATTTATCATTATAGACAACACATAACGACCGTTTATGGGCAATATTGATAAGATCCATACTATACTTATTACAAAACATCCAATTTAATAGATACTTAAAAAAATGTATTTTGCCATTTAAAATATCTTTAGCCTAAAAGATGCTAACACGCCTTATTCTAAGTAAATCATAAACTTATGTTATAACTTTACAGAAGATTTGTTAAGACTCGATAAACTCAAACTAGTCAGTGTTAGCTACATGCATCTTATGCTATATGCGTAAAATATTCCTTGATATATTCAAGATTCATTAAAATATACTCTCAGAAACCACTTCATAGTAGAAGAACAAGTTAGAACAAAGTTTGAATGACTTTGTATATCACCCCGTGTCCCCCATTTATGGAACAAAATTGCTATTATGAGTTCAAAACTTTCTGAAATTCGAAAATCTCTTTTTTTTTTAAGAAAAAGAATGTACATTTCTTCCTCTTGGTTTTAAATATATTTGTTGTGTCATAAAATTACAATAAAAAACTTCTCAGTACCAGAATTACTAAACCCAGTCAGGCCGATAGCCAGCTTTCGACGATAAGAAGAACTCCTATAGTCTTCTACAAGTTTCTCGTGTCTTAATTGAAATTTACATTTATTAACATATTTATGAACCACGCCAGAAAAGAAAAAAAAACTGAATTTTAGCAGGGTTGATCAAAGAGATGGCAAAATAACAATAAAAATAACTATAATAATAATAATGTTCGTTTCCTCCTAAAACCGTTCAGCAGACAGCGTTCTATACCAATTACATTTGTTTTCGTTTTAATTCCTCATCATGGCATTATGGTTTAGCTATCGTCTATTGATTAAGTGCTGACAAACGAGTCAAACTGGTTGTATTTCTCTAGCACGGCTAAATATTATCGAAACTTCTTCATATAAAATGCTATTTGGTTTCTAATCGATATCTTTTTTTAATTTGAGTTATCTTAGATATGAGCTTTATTGAATTTTTTTAAATAATTCTTGTCTCATTAAAGGTTACTTATTACTTGTTTAATGTCCACTTTAGCATTTTTGTTCTAATTCACTAGCGTCACTGAAAAGTTAGGGATTAAATTTGGTCACTTAAAGATTAACCAAAATATATAAATACTGATTTCATTTTTTTTATGTACTCATAAGAAAAGAAACACAAGAAACATAAGAAACTTTACACAAGTGTTGTTGAAGAAATTTTCTCGGAACGGCGTTTACAACTTTCAAGAAATACATACATTACATAAAAATACATCAACTCAAACTCAGCTCAGGAAAACTGACTACCACGGGATGGATAAGAAGCTTTTAGCTGTCGTTCTTGCGTTATGCCTCGTGTTACTCACGTTGAATGTAAACTGTGAAACAGTCGACGAAGTGAGTGATCCACGACGAAGATGTCGATGGGTGTGGAGGACACGTTGTCGTAGAGTCTGCCACTGGGGACGTTGCAGGTATAAATGTTACAGATATCGTAAGCTAATTTGTTATCGTGGTTGAATATGGAAGAGACGAAAGACGCTTACAAACTTCTTTAAAATTCTTTTTTAGACCTGTTTTAATAGCAGCACAACTATCACTTGTGGTTTTATATGTGAAACTTGTAATAAATGGTTTTGAGTAAATTTCTTATACAAAATTTTACAAATTTTTTATTTCGCAAAAAATTACACAAGGAAATGAAAATAGCGATCGGTAAAAGCTTATACCTAAATATTAATCAAATCATTTCTTTATTGACGTCAGGAATTATTTTGGGACAAATTTTAGTGTATCCTTTGAATATTCATTGTAGTTTTAAGGTGGTTTTCTATACCATTTTAAAGCTGAAAATTACATCAGATAAAAAAAATTTTCTGGACGATTTTGGATTTTTGGACCAAAAAAATGCCTTTGAATAAGGTTGATACAGTTAAAGGCAGAAATAATAATTTTTTCACGAAAAATTATAGGGATGCCAGGCGTGCCTCGTTTGTTTTTTAATTTGGTACCGAAACCAAATTAGTGTGTGGGCACATTCTGTGACGTGTGCTGGGGTACCAGAACAGTATAAAAACACAGTACCGATTGAATAAATTTTCGTCCCCGTACATTTTCGAATTGCCACACAACGCCCTAGCAACCTTTTCTGGGCCAACATAAAGGAACACAAAGGGACATCAGCACCTTTATCTGCGAATAGAATAGGTACAATCATTGCACCTACTTTAACGATACTAATTTCTACCACCGGTTTTTACCAAAACGTAGATGCCTCCAACTGTATCCAACGACCCAAAAATAAATAAACAGCTATTCGTCAAATATTCTGGAAACTCAGTATTCACAACCATAGTCACGATTTATGTATGACTTATCAAATTTTAGCATAAATTCACGTTAAACCCTTAGATCTAAGAGAGAAAATTTAATAAATTTTAAATTGAAAGCCTTGAATCTTGAATGGTTTTCAGATGATCAAAAATTTTCACTTTAAAATTTTTCCAATCAGACTGCTACAGTGCAACTTGATCGCTGTTTACCCCAGAATTCTATTTAATAGCCTGGATCGTCGAGAAAATTGTGAGAAGAACACTGGTATTTGTCCAGCCTAAATCAGGCAAAATGGAGTTTTCCGGGCAATTCTTTTAAATACAACAACCAATGCAGAAAGAAAGGCGAGAACGTTCAAATCTTCGAGGACGATTACTATGCTCGCTGTTGAAATTATATAAGTTTTGAGCTACACGGTCGTAACAAAGTTTAATAATGCAAGAGGGTTTTTACCTCTCTGTAACAACATTTTGGAAATTCCACCATTCCTTATTCATATTCTTGTTGTTGTTTTTTTGTTTTCTCTTGTCTTGTAAATAACGTGGAATAAATAATTAAGAAAAGCAAGCAGCATTCAAACAGGCCTAGGTAACTTTTTAAATTTAAAATATGCAGCAAAATAATTTTTGACTATTTGCGCATGCGCAATTATTCAAAACAAATGAATGCGTGGTAGTTTTTAAAACATGGCGTTCGTTTGCCATCTAAAGATTTTAATTCTATGGATTTGAATTAAAAATTGCTATATCAAAATATCTAATGCATCGGTTTTTTTTGGAAAAGGTATTAAGAAGAATTTTAGGATGACCAACTGTGTGATTCCAAACATTTCCCTCATTTCACTTTTGTTTTGTTATCTGGCATTACGATCAGTTTCAGCTGATTTAAATGATGATATAATGAAGAGTGGTAGCTGTAATTTTAATTTAAACAATGATACTAAGCATTACATTAACTATCAAGAACTAACAAGACTTTTGCAATGTTACGGTGCTAATTATTCCTCAATTGCTCGTATGAAATCTTTGGGGAAATCAGTGCAGGGGCGTGAGCTCTGGTACATGCAAATTTCAGATTTCCCGGACTTGATAGAGCAAGGAGAACCTATGATAAAATATGTAGGAAATATACATGGGAACGATGCTTTGAGTAGACAAATTTTGATTTATTTGATACAGTATTTATGTGAAAATTATGCTATAAATCGTAGGGTACAAAAATTAGTAAACAATACAAACATATTTATTATGCCATCCATGAATCCAGATGGCTTTAATTATGCTAAAGAAGGAACTTGTATAGAATCAGATTTTGATGTTTACCATGGAGGAAAGAATAATGCTAATGATGTTGACTTAAATAAAGATTTTCCAGATCAATTTCTTAATTGGAATGTTTATAATTTATCAGATGCTCAACCAGAAACAAAAGCTATGATGAATTGGATATATCGCAAGCCATTTGTTTTGTCTGCAAGCTTTTTTGGTGGCAATGTTGTTGCAACATACCCCTTTCAAAGCAAAAACCCAAAAAGTTTAACTTCTGACAGTAGAACACCAGATGATAAATTATTTAGAAGTTTAGCATTGAGTTACGCTCACAACAATCCTGCGATGCAAGCTGGAAGACCTGAGTGTGCAATAGATCCTCATGAATCTTTCAAAGACGGTATAACCAATGCAGCTGCATGGCATAACAGTCCTTGTTCAATGCAGGACTTTAACTATCTTATTAGTAACAGTCTTGAAATTGCAATTAATTTGTCATGCTGTAAATTCCCTTTAATAGATACCACGAAAAAAACTAATGTACTGGATAAAGAATGGCTAAATAATAGAGAATCTCTTTTAAGATACATGGAGCAAGTGCATAATGGAATTAAAGGTGTCGTTCGTGATGATAAAGGGTTGCCAGTCGAAAAAGCTTTAATCAAGGTGGATGGTCTGGAGCACAACATTAAATCAACAAAAAATGGAGATTATTGGAGGTTGTTACCTGTAGGTGCTTATACAATCACTGCATCTAAGCCTGGCTATGTAAGTGCTTTAAAGGAAAATAGACATGTTCTTCCAAATCAAGCCACTGTTGTTAACTTTGTTTTAAAAGAAGCAGCTGGAGTTACAATTCGACCAGGTAGAGAAACAGAAGGGCTGGTTCCTTCAACTCAACTTATTGATTCTACTACATCATTGATTGACATTCCTGCTACAGATCAAAAGTTCAAAACAGGTTTGGGTTTTGATGGGATTTGGGCAGAGCCATCAAGTTCATTAATTCAATCTCCTCCCTTTAATTTAAATAATAAAAATTTAATACCTTTAACTACTGAAAAAATTAAAGCACTGTTTGCTAAGTCACACGATCCTGTCCATATTAATTATCATAATTATATAAAATTAACACAATTTTTATTAAACCTTAAACAAAGATATAGCTCAATTGTTAATCTTTATTCTATTGGAAACAGTTCACAAGGAAGAGAAATTTGGGTTATGGAATTGTCAATCAATCCAGGCGTACATACTCCTGGCAAGCCAGAATTTAAATATGTTGCTAACATGCATGGAAATGAGGTTGTGGGAAGAGAATGTACTCTTTTACTTCTGCAATTTCTTTGTGAGAACTACAAAACATCTTTAGAAATACAAACTATTGTTAACAATTCAAGAATACATTTCATGCCATCATTGAATCCTGATGGTTTTGAAAAATCATATGAGGGTGATCGACAAGGGCTTCACGGAAGAACTAACGGAAATAATGTAGATTTGAATCGTGACTTTCCCGATCAATTTGATAAACCAGGAACTAATCATAAATTTCAATCGGAGACAATTGCGATGATGAAATGGATTGCTACGTCATCTATTGTATTATCAATCAATCTTCATGGAGGTGCATTAGTCTCAAATTATCCATTTGATGACTCGCCTTCAGGTGAAGATAGGTATGCAATTTCTCCTGATGATTCCTTGTTTAGGTATTTAGCAACTGTTTATGCAAATGCCCATCCCATGATGCATTATGGTAATGCTTGCCCTGATGAGCCTGGAGAAACATTCAATAATGGCATTACGAATGGAGCAGAATGGTACAGTGTAAAGGGTGGAATGCAAGATTATAATTATTTGCATTCCAATGATTTTGAAATCACTGTTGAGATGGGATGTTATAAATATCCTCCCAGAGATAGACTCAAGCCATACTGGGATGGACATAAAATTCCTTTACTTAGAATTGCAATGGAAATTTTTAAAGGCATAAAAGGATTTGTATTAACATCATATGGATCACCAATTGCTAATGCTACAATTTCAGTATCTGGAATTAATCACGATGTTCATTCACTTAAAGATGGTGATTACTTTAGACTTTTGATGCCAGGAAATTATGTCATCACAGTGTCTGCGATTGGTTTTCACATCGTTGCTAAACCTGTTGTTGTTACAAGTGGACTAGCAGTTGAATTGAATTTTACTTTAACAAGATTGCATGAAACTAAACCTTTAATAAATAACAAGATAACTGTTAAACCATTAAAAGTTAATTTAAATTCTCAGATTAAAAACAATTTTGAGAAGAAAGAAGACCTAAAAATGCTAATGGGGAATCTTACAGGTACCTTAATGAAATTCTTTTTATAAAATAATCTTAACCCTTTAACAGTTCCATATTTCTAGGGGGTGGTCTCTAAATGTTGCGTATGTTAAAAATTTAATCTTTCTGCTTATCATTAAAGAAAAGTCTGTACATTTTTAAAACTATTTTTAACACTATTACAATGAAATGCACTTATATAAGAGTATTATCATACTCGTATGAATTTTATTTTCAACATAATTGTTGGTAAAACTTGAAACATCAACCATAGCAGACTTTTTTTTCCCCTAGACTTAACTCAGGTCCTGAATTTTCACTATCAGAACGTCAAAAATACTAAACTCATTCATCAGAAAGTGCTCTTAACTCGTCACTATTTGACTCTCTTCATTTGTATAAACTCACTTTCTTGTGAAGGTTTTGGCGTTGAATTAGCTGGCCATTCTGTCTTATTTAAAGGCAAACACTTGAAAATCGTATTTAAAATGATATAAAAACTACAAAAAAGCTCTGTAATTATGCAATTAGTTATGTGACGTTGAGACACATTATTATTTATGAGCATTAATGAAGCTGATGTATGAAACTGTAATATTATGGCAGGGACCAAATTAATTAGAAGCCAAAATAGTTTTGCGTAATATTAAGACATTTAGAAGCCGATATCGCTTTGCATAATAATATGACAGGAACTGTTAAAGGATTAAATAACTTAATTGTTAAATAATTTTTTTGGGGTAACATAGTTGCTATTTTTAAAAACTATTTCTATATATGTTGGTGGTATATATTTTTGTGATTAAAACAATTTCTGCCGAGTCTTATTTTGTAAATAAACTAAACACCCAATACAGTAATAAATATATACTTAAAAAAATTGTGGATACAAATAATATGAAAATATTGGTTAAGTTAGAAAAATAATTTTTGGCTCACGTAATGTGAGTAAACTTATTAATATTAAAAATATTTAAATGTTTTTTGAAATTTAAATTGTGCATATATGTATAAGTTTAACCAAAAGTAATTGCAGAGACTTGCAACGGTTTATAAATTTTTCACTATAGAATTTTATTTAAAATTTAACCTAGATTAAAAACAAATGGAAACTTATTTTTCTTATTTAATATGTGAGTATAGTGGGTCAGATTATCTGAGATTTTTTCTCGGAATATGAGTTTGTGAAAATAAAGATGTAGTAGTTTCTTCTTTATTTAATAAAACGTTATAATTTATGTCCTTATTTTTGTAGCACCCAAAGTATACCAAAAGATTGCTTATCAAGTAGGTGCAGCCACTGAGAATTTGGCTGCAAAATTAGGAAAGTATTTGACAAAAATTGACAATGCAATGAAAGTTATTAAAGTGATTGATACCTCAAAATACTGCAATAATAACTAAAAAGATACAGGTTTAAAATTTTTTTTAAATCATAATAAAAAATTTTTTAAATTGAAATTATTTTCTAATAACCATCATTATGATTTATTTTTAGGAATTTTTCTTTATATTTTAGTTCCTATCACTACCCCAACTCCTTTAACTACAGTTCCAAAAAATGTCTCAACTTTCCAATATCACAGTTATGATGATATGATAAAGTATCTTTATGACCACAAAAAGACATTTTCCGAAATCATTGACATTGAAGAAATTGGAGTTTCACCTTCAAATAAAAGAAAGATAATATCTTTAAAAGTGACAGCACATTCTGCTAAAGAAGGAAAAGCCAATATAGCTTTAATTGCAGGTATATTTATTTATATATTCATTTATTATTTATTTGGTTATTTGTATTTACTTTTTACCTTTAGATAATAGTAATTGCCTGATGATTGCAAATAACATGAAACCTTTGGCTGTGTATTGAGCAATATTCACTTGAATCTCTCGTTATTATAATAGCTTTACCCATTAAGTACATTAATAAGTGTAAAACATTTTATAGTTTTATAATATATTTATAATCCATGTCAAAATTGGTGCGGGTGAATTATTCATAGGAGAAATAAATGGTGCATTATGATCTATAGGAGAAATAAATAGTGCATTATGATCCATAGGAGAAATAAATGGTGTGTTATTTTGACTAGCACTAAAACAAATCTTTGAGAAAAATATTTACAAAATATTAGGGGAAACTTTGGTATGAATGTCTTACAAATATATTTTTATATATATACTTATAAACTTCCTGTCTAACAGATTTAAATGGACTAGACTAAGCTTACCAAAATAGTCATATGTATAAATTTTGTACAGAGGTCATTCCGTGTTAAGTCCAAGGCCTTGTAACCAATTTTTTCAGAATTTGTTCATTTTTTCACCAGTTGATAGATTTCATAAAATATGTACTCTCTAAAAATGAGTGTCCAAAGTTAAGCGGTTCAGAAGTTTTTGCATATGACAGGACTCCTGCCTACTAAGGTTAACCTATTGTGATAAATCTTCTGAAATATCAATCCACTGGAGATGAAATTTGATACCTATCTATTTTTGAGAGTGGGGAATCCAATAAAGCATATATAAACATTTGAAAATACTATTATACTTAAACTATTATACTTATACTTAATATAATAATAATATCTGAAAATACTCCTAAGTATGTGTAATTTAAGTTTCAAAAGATTACTTAAAACCTGAGTACTTAGATGGCAAATTTCAAATTGTAGCTTATATGCAGATGTTATTTTTTTTACTGGTAGTCGATATATGCTGTTCGGTCAGAAAAAACCTTAAATTGTCTTCTGTATATTTAGGCAACAAAAACTAAAAGGTTTTGAAAAAAAAGAACAGTTAACATTTTTCAAAATATTTTTTTTATTCTTCTAGATATATCTGATACTTTTAATATGAATTTGTAGTTAATCTTTTATGTTATATTATATGTGTGATAGTTTGTCAACAATTGAAGATGGTATTAATGTCACAAGATAGGTGTTCCAATATGTCTACATCATATGAAAAAATTTACAGAAGAATTCGAAAGGAAGTTTACAATACTTGTGCATGTCAAAAAAAAACTTTAAGGTAATTTTATTAAACAAACACTTATTGAGATTTAAAATGGGCAGAATAAGCTTCATATGCAACAAACAGCAAATTTTCTCAATGCGGGAAACAAAACCAAAGTTTACTGAAATTGTACTAATTTTAACCTCCGTCGCTAGAACATTTTATACCAAACAGGACACTTATTTATAGTACAAGTATTAAATAACAATCATAATCCAATAATATAACTGCCTATAACTTATTTTAGTGGTTTATATAGTTTAGCTCATATATTTAACTGATCTTAGATGTTTTTTAGGTGGACATGTTACTTTGTACATAGCGATAAGACTCAAAGAACAAAACATAGCTGTTGTACTAGGGCGGTTATTATGTTGAAACTGCTTTGATATTGCAATTCAGGAAAAAATAAAACAAGAATGTTAAGAAAGCCAAAATGAACCTTACAATGGATGTAGACGAATTTGAAATGGAAGAGATATCTGAAAAAGATAAAGTTTGTACTCAGGTAAACAAGAGTCTTAATTCAATAGGAATTTCTCCAGTAGCCACACACATTTGCTACTGCACTATAGTGAACTATCCTTCTAAAATACAACTAATGACATTGAAACCGGATTCATTGTCTATCAAGCAGCCATGAAATTATTTTACTTTTTCAAAATACCTTGTACTGAAAGCAAATGACTTTAAACAGCAAAGAGGATTTCTTACTCTTGCTGGCTTAAAGTCATGAAAGGTAATATTTGATGTAACTATTGCACTCGTAATTTCGTTCTGTGAAGATAAAAAGTGCAGTCCCCAGATGCCAAGAAGAAGAAATTTTGTCAGAAACGTCTATTACGATGCGATCTTAAAGAATTGTATGTGTCTTTTGAAAACAAATATCCAAATTTTAAAATAGGATTCTCAAAATTTTGCTCACTGTGATCGAAATGGTGTGTAACTATAAGAGCTGCAGGGAACCATTCAGTTTGTGCTTGTACTATTCACTAAAATACTAGATTACTTATCAATGCTGCTAACACTGTTATGTCATACAAAGTTCTAATGGATATGATTGTCTGTAGCAGAGAAAATAGGTTCTGTATCATACACATGTGTGAAAATTGTCAATGGACAGACAGTTTGACGGAGTACTTACATGAGCAAATGAAATGGAAGATGAAATATTAACTTATCAAAAATGGAGAAGTACATACAGATCTACTCTTAATTTGACAGTTTTATAGAGTTGTTAGTGGAACAATTTGACAAATTTTATACTGCAAAAAGTCAAGCAGCATTCCTGAAAAAACGACAGGAAGATTTACCAAATGATGCAGTGTTGATCCTTGGAGACTTTGCAGAAAATTACAGGTTCATTGTACATGATGAAATTCGATTATTCCACTGGAATAAAACAGCATATACGCTTCATCCACTTGTTCTTTATTATAAAGTAGACGTTCAGTTACAACATCACTCATTATGTCATATACCAGATGATCTTGAGCATGGTACCAATTATGAGTTGCAGAGAGAATGCATGTCTTATATAAAACAATCATTTCTTTATATTGAAGAAGTTGAGTATTTCTCGGATGAATGTGCTGGACAGTATGAAAACTACAAAATATTTTTAAATCTGTGTATGCATGAAAGTGATTTTGGCATTGCCAGTCTCCAATGACCATATAATAACCAAATATTGACAGTTGCTGCAATGCTCAAGTTTTGTAAAAAAAAAATTGGAGGTATTGTTTTTCACTACATTTCAGAAGAGAGAATGATTGATGTAAGAGACAAACTAAAGGAACGGTTTAGTCAAGGCAAAACAATTCCTGGTAGACGCTCTTTCTATTACTTTCAACCATTTACTCCAACATCAGTTAGGTACAAAAAATTATGTGAAGATATTGAATATGCAGTTACCTTTACATTTACTGATATCGTGACACATAACATATGTGCAAAAGAAATGGACGATGTTTCATATTGATATGATAGTTTCTGGTGGGTTAGTAGTTGAAGAAATCAACAAAGCTGAAGGAGATATTACAGTTAGGTTTATGCATTCACGTGGAGCAAAGAGAAACTTTTATTTGCCACAAAGAGAGGACAAGTGTTTGATACCAGCGAATGACATTATTTGTATAATTGAAATGCCATCAACTGCTACCAGACGTTTATATAGTATCAAAGGAAATGGTTTTAATTTAATTGTGGACAAATTTTGAATATATATTTTCATCATTGTAACAAAGACAAAACTGTAGTTAAAAAATGATCTTTGAAAAATAAAAACATTGTTTTAACTGAATAAATGATGTATGTCAAATGAAAGTATTAAGAAAAAACACATTTTTTAAAACTCACAGTTTTTGTTGCCTAAATATACAAAAGACAATTTAAGTTTTTTTCTGACCTAGCATCACATATAGACTACATATTATACTAGTAAAAAAAATAACATCTGTATATTTACAATAAATGGTATCCACTGTTTTGATACTTTCCTTGAAAGTACTAAGAGACAAAAGTTCTTTTATATGACTAAGAAGATATTATTCCAAACCATAGCCCCTCTGAATCTCAGAGAGTTTATCCCAATTGTGGATTTTGCTGTAGGTAGGAACAAAGAGTTACTTTTTCTTAATTCATGTGGTGTATTTTTATGTACATACATATCCCACATGACTACCGGATTTAGACGATGCACTTTGTTGTAAACTTCAATGAGTAGAGGCCAGAGATTTCTCTGATGGATGGTATCAATATTAGTAATTTCAAGCAAAGTTTCAAAACTTACAGTGAAATTTTTTGATATTGTCCTTAATACTCATTTGTTTCTTGCCACAAAACATCCAAATGTAGGGTCTAGACAATGATTTGGCTTTATTTAAAGTCAAATTTCATTTATTCTTAGAAGGCCTGACTTTATTGTTAGCCAGGTTGCACACATACTCTATGTAAGAGACAAGTGAAAGTTTATTGTCAATGGTTACCCCTAATATTTTAACAGAGGATGTTTCTAACAAAGCCCATCTTTGTCTTAAGGGTATACTCTTTTTTTTGTTTATTTACAAGAAAGATCATCTGAAATTTGTCAGGGTTAGCAACCATTCTGTTGTAATCAAAATATTTAATGCCTGCATGGAGATTTAAATTTGATCTAGACACCACATGGTCAAAATTTGAGTCACACACATAGATAGATGGTGCTGCCATTTGCAAAGTTGTAGATGCAGCAATTCTGGTATAGAAAAAGTGGATTATTGATAAATATGTTTAATAATAAGGGACTAAGAATGTGCCCTTGTGGTACTCCAAGAGAGACCCTCAGCCATTCGCTATAAGAGGAACTAATGCAGACTCAGTACCTTCTATTTGTTAGGTAACTAAATATGTATCTCAAGCTTTTAATCCCAACTCCATAGACCTCTAATTTAGTGTGCAGTAGATCATGTTGCAGACAGTCGTAGGCTTTTGATAAATCTATTTGTACTGCACCAACTTTTCCTGATTTATAAAGGCAATTTTGCCAATCCTTGAGTAGGTTTAACAAAGCATGTTGCATAGAATAACCTTTATCGAAACCACAAAGAAACTTTGATAGCTTTTACTCCATAAATTTGGACAGTTTTTTATAGAGTGCCTTTTCAAGAACTTTAGAAACTTGTTAATAGACTAATAGATCTGATGTTGCCTTTATTTGTAATGGAGTTTTTTTTATGTATGGGATTAAAGTGCCAATTGAGAACTGGAGCAATATCTCTATCATTTGAAACAACATTATTATTTTCTACTCGCAGAAAATTTTCTTATTAAGTAAGGGATACCACAAAGTTTCTCTGACACTATAATTTCCAATATCAACCAAAGTGTTTGTTTTATTGGCTATAGTTTTTAATCTGGATATTTCCATAATAGCCATTCTTAACACTTGTACTCTCATACCATTGTGCTTTTTTTTCTTGCCCAAAAAAAGTGTGCTGCTCTCATTGCAGTAAATATGGATAAATCTTGATTTTTGTTCTATTATATTCCAAAGTTCCTTATTGTGTTTTAGCAAAGAATTACCAAAACTTTTTTTTTTTAACTTTTAACTGTTTAATTGGAAATTATATCCTCGAATAAAATCTGAGATTGGCCTTATTGTTTTTAAAATAAATACTTTTTACTAGGTATGCAATCACATGATAGTATTGGTCGTGAAATCTTACTTATGTACATTCACACACTTGCTAAACTTTATAAAGATGGAAACCGAAAAATCTTAGATTTGCTGGAAAGTATCTGTGTACATATTGTTCCTATGGTGATGGTAGATGATATGGATAAAGTTAAAGATGGTGATTGTGATGGCTCACACTTTGCTGGTACAAAAGACGATATATTTAACAAATTCTCTGTGAGTGGCATCTCTTTATTTATATTGCACTAGCATTATATCTTCAATCTAACATTCTAAAGTTTTAACAGTGGCTTATAAGATTCTATTCATAATTCACAATAATAGTGAATCTTAAGGTCTACTTATTTTCTGATGAAATATATGAAGGCTAAATTGTTTAAGTATGCCTGGTATTTATTACTACGCTGTTCCTTCTGAAATGTAGTACTATACTTATTTCGTTAAAAAAACCGGTTCTTTGTATTTAAGATATGGCAGATTTTTGTATTTTTTCGGACTCCTTAGCTATAATTAAGACTTTTTTGATCTTTCTGAGAAAAAAAATAGTTTATTATCATCTTGAAGTTAGTAACAGTTCAGTTAAACGCCACTTTTTTAAATTATCTTTTTTGAATTATTCTATTTTTCAATATCAATATTGAAATATTTTCATTCTTAATTTAGGTCTGTTAAATAATCAATATGGTCTGCTAAGTAACCAAAATAATGCCTCTGCAACTTCTCTCACTCACGAAATTTATAAAAATTTCTACA
>JAUZNK010051131.1:0-15931 GCA_035046665.1 Euphysa ruthae
AAACATTTACGTTGTACATTATCATAAAATACTTTTTAATATATTCTTATAGCATGATATTTGTGTTGAAATAATCAAACAAGACACAATTGATATCTGTATTGAACCAAATTTGTTGCCGAATTTTGAAGTTTTATCATAATTTGGAATTTCTGATAATGCAACCCCAGCTTGCAAATTAGCTAAAGTTCAAGCTTCAACACAAACAGTGATAAAAGAGATTCTGATGGAGATTTTTTAGTCTATTTTATTTTAAATTTTCGATCACAGTTTTTATTATTTCCAGTACCTTCTTTCTACCAACACCCATACTCAAAAAGTTAAAGTACTCCTCTTGAACTCGATCAACATACCTGCCACCCTTAAAATTAGGTAGCATACAAGTTTCCCTGGATTCAAGCAGCATTTGTAAATAAAGTTTTTCCAGTTTCAGTGCACTTTTCTGAACATTCATTTTGAGTTTTATGTCCTTCACCTCAATTTCACTACAGAATTCAGTATTACATTTACTTTTGTAATATTTTTGTAATTTTTGTAACCTGGTTTTTTGATGATTGTAACATTTAAATCAGTTAAAAAACTTAATTCAGAATTAATTTGGAAACATTTTTGTTATAAAAAATTTACCTTATTCTTTGAGGAATGAGATGATTTTAGTACTGCCCTCAGCTAAAAACAGCTAATGCACTTCTTTTTAAAGCTTGTTTTCTCTGGAATACCCTTCCGATTGATACACGCAAAAAAGTGACTGGTTGCCCGAATAATCATGGAACGTCGTGAAAAATAGTAAAAATGGCTTTATGGTGGCAAATATTGTGAAAACTTACCACTTATATTTATTGGTTGGATTCATGCTTTATATAATGCGATAGATATGTTCTTTTATTATTTACATTGTTACAAGCTCTTGCCATTAAAATACACGGTACAATATTTAACTTCTTATAGAGTAAAGCGGTTACCTTCATTCCAATATTGAAATTGGCTACCGAATCGTAAACGTCAAGCGTCAATTTATTTGGTGAAACATTCATGGTTTTCGGTAGTCGATCCCAGATTTTACCATTGTACGACTCGTTTGCATTCTGGGCTTTCCCATGTAAAAATTTTTTCAAAACTGATTCTTTGCCGAGATTTTCAAAAACTAGTCTCACTTCAAAAATAATTTCCATAGGAAGACCTGGTTTATAGGTGTTAGTGTTGTTTGCTTTATTAGGGTTAAATTTACACCAACTATTTTCGCCAGTCGGACAGTGAGGAAAATACCTTTGATTGACTTTTGAAGAAGCAACATGAAACAAAGTTGCTGAAACACCTGCTTTCATTCCTGCTAAATTGCTAGCAATTTGTCTGATGGCAACTCTAAAAAGGTTTTTCAGACGGTCAACTACAACGTCTGTTAGACGATCTCGTCCACCAAGACCTTTCTCCTTCCTTTTAAAATTTCGTAATCTCGTGCCTCTCTTGATAATGGCCTACACATTCTAATTTTGTTAACTTGAGTACCAGGATAAGTCTCTTTAACACTGATATAACTTTTATTGTTTCTGTCTTCTATAAAATCCACGTATCTCAACTTATGCTTTTCGACAGATCTTGCAGGATCTGCTCATTTGTTCAATATCTATGACTTTACTTGACAGCAAGGCAAAGGCACCATTTAATAACGACAAACCCCGTATCTGCCATGTTCTGTCACACGACACACCAGTATCAATAACATCATCATCACTAGCACGTTCATTTCGTAGCCCTGATACTTCATCCTATATAGTTTCTCTTATTCCAAAATTCTAAAATATTTGGAATTTTCTTAATAAAAATTTTCTTATTTTAAGAATGAAAATTCTCGTTTTAAGAAATTTTTACCTTCGGAAAATTAGATCTTGAATTTTAATAAATGAATTTTTTAGTTTTAGTAAAAAAATCCTTTTGAATCATAATTTTCTTTGAAGTTTAAGATTTTTTTTTTAAATTTTTAGAAAAATAACTTTAGAATTTTTTTATTAATTGATGAAATTTTTTTTTTTCACATATGGTGAAAAAAAATGCAAATAAAAATAAAAATCTTTTAACCTAAGCAAAAAAATTACTTTTTGACTTAAACCATTTTATGGAAATATTTTTCTCAAAAATTAACACCCTCTTTCAACACAAAAGCACCAAAAATTTGAAACAGGCCCGGGCTAGGGTTAAAGTTAATGACAAAAAGTATATGAAAGTTACCTTTTGTTAGCTTAACATCTCTACGATTTTATCGATTCCTTATAAAATTTTCTGACTTTTTATATATTTTTATATAAGATAAGCTAAAATCAAGGGGAATAGCAATTAACAATCCAATTAAAGATAAAATATCACAATGTTTTCAACTAACAATGTAATGGGTTTTCATTCTTTACTAAAAATTCTTGAACAATTTATTTTATAATATACTTTTTTCAAATATATGCATGTTCTAAGTTAGCAATTTTCAAATAAAATATGTTTTAATATATTATATTCTAATATAAAAATACGCACACTTCTGAAGGTTCGATTTTCTGGACTTGATATGGTTGATAGAATTGTTCGAATTGTAGTGTCTGGTAGATTGTAACTTAAAAATGTAAAAAGTCTTTTATCATTATGCTGCTTTCTATTCTCCCAAAAACAGGAAGATTGCTCTCTCTATTAACGTTAACAATAATACCAGTTCTTTAAAATTTTGCACCAGTGTAAAAAAGAAAAAAAAAAATACTTATTTCAGGGGGTAGATTCAATAAAAATTATTCCACAATAGTCTTACTAATTAGATACAAATCGGAAATGTTTCACATTTAAAACATTTAGCATATAAAAATAGACATTTTTGCAAAATTTTTTAAATTTTGGTAACAACGCTTACTAAGGACTTTCACTTAATATCGCCTTACACTTAAGTGACCTTTTGCAACAGTATTTAACAGTTTTATTACTAACATGGTCTTAAAAAAAAAGAAGATAGTTTTAAGTGTGTGTGTTCGAACTTCATAGGTAATTACCACCTTAATATATAATATTTAGATCATCGCACAGAGATGTTTCATGCGGATGCAAAAATAATCATGTGATTTGATGGTGTATTGATGTTGTCAGTGATATAACTTAGTGGTAGACCTACTATAACGGACTTGTAAATTTCTTGGATTTTGGGTCTTTGACTTGATAAAGCTTTTCATCAGTAATTATTGTTACTTGGGAGGCAGAATTCTATTCTCAACGTTTTTCAATAGATAAAGAGGAATTTTGTTATATATCAGCAGAATCATGCAACAAGCGATCATTAGTTGTTGGAGTGAAATTTAGAAGGGAAGTTACATCACCAGATATAGTATCAAAACAATATTTGCTATTGACCTGAAATAACCAGTCCTCTGTTAGCGCACTTTATCGTGGAAACATTTTTGTTAGTTTAAACTAGCCGTTATGAAAATTTAACCGACACGTATTTATATCTTGATAACAAGAAAAATAAGCACAAACTTTCTTTAATTCATGGTTTAAAAAAAAAAACAGGTGCAGTATACGAAGTGTTGTGAAGCATTCTTTAAATTACCTAGCTACTTCTTTTCTTATTTGGATTGTCATTATAACATGCGTCAACTAAAAGGAAAAGCTTCCAAAGAAACTGCAAAAATGAAGAAAGAACGCAGAACAGCTTTTCGTAATGGTCAAAACAAAGTTCTAACTGTCGCGTTACCTGTTATTATTGGTCTTATCGTGTCGATTGTATTTTTTGTTGTTATGAAAACGAGCAAGAAAGTTGAGCTATAAACATTAAAGGCAGGAACTTGTAAAGATACTACTCGATGCTATTTGTTGAGGAGAGGGGTGCATGGTGATTTTTCTTATTTATTTATCGTTGGAATTGATTTATTATACTCTGGAATTATGTTATGTAGGCTTCTTATATAACTTTTAAATGCAATTTTTCTATGATGAATATGCTAAAAGTTATTGAAAGTCAGAAATAAGTAAATTGACAATATTTAATAAAAAAGGTATTATAGCTACACAATTTGTTAATAATATTATTGCGATAAAGATAGAAAGGTGAGTGCTCCACTATTTCTTATTGTTTCGTTTTTTAAAATAATGCTAAATGTTACTTTCTAAAGTACCTCAAAAAACAGCATAATATAAAAATGACCCTATATATCATCTTTAAATTGTCTTATAGTTTTAAGTGTAGCTATATTTTGGTTTAAGTCTATGTTTATACCTATGGTTATATCTATGCCTGGCTGAGCAGTTAAGACTTTGGTTTTCTGTCATGGAAGTGCAAGTTTTCCCCTCGTAAGAGACCAATGGTTTTTTTTACCGTAAGCTCAAATGGGAGCTCTAAATACACCAGAGCAAGACCATGGAAACCTGAAATAAATAGCTTGAAGGTCATTGTTGGCCCCGTTTTTAAAAATATACGCTGCAAATACATTGAATTATTATTAATATTATTATATTACTCAAAACAGTTCGATTCGATTATGTTATTTTACTATTATTATTTTTTTTTTTGCAAAAATGAAAATGTTCTTAAAAAAAACACATGCAATGCAAAACATAACAAAACCAATTTACTTACATAACATGACACATGTCTTTTTTGAAGGAGCTGTTATCCACTGCTTATTGTTAATTATTTATGTTTCCATCCTTATGTGACTTCAAATTGTGATCTAAAAATTTCAAGCATACCTAAAGTTAATCTTTGTGAAATTTACCTTGAAGTAAAATGTTTTCAAAAATATTTGTTTATGAT
Source organism: Euphysa ruthae (assembly GCA_035046665.1). NCBI lineage: Eukaryota > Metazoa > Cnidaria > Hydrozoa > Anthoathecata > Corymorphidae > Euphysa > Euphysa ruthae. The sequence goes on from JAUZNK010051131.1 coordinate 4,781, forward strand.
ATCAAAAAAATTTTTATAATTCTTTTGATAATGATATTTTTTGGGAAATCTGCATTTTATCTTCAGGCTTTTTTCAATATTTTACGGTAGCATAATGGTATTTTGTATAGGATTTTGAATAAATTTATTTGGAATTAACTGTGGTAAAAGAATATAAAAAGCTATGAATTCAGCTTAAAAAACAAAACTATCATGCAGAAATAGAAAAATGTGAATTGGTAAAATATTGTATACAATGTAGAAATAAAGAATGTGAAATTATAAGTAGAATACCATATAGCTGTTGGCTTAGATTGAGTCTAAACTTCTTTGGGTAAGAAAAGATTGCAAGAAATATAGGTCGGTTGGCAAAATCTTTATTAGTTCATCTCTTATTCTTATTATTATCCTAATAGGTGCAATTAAAATACAAACTTATAATAAATTTAAAATGCAGATTTTCCCAAAGAATACCAATATCAAATAAATTTCCTCAAATAATCATGTTTTATACTAACTTAAGATCTTTTGACAAAGTTTGTGTTCATCATATTTTACTTGCTTCAAAAAGTAAAATATCAACCAAAATTTTCACAGAAATTTATGAACTCCAACCAGAAGAATTTTATTATATTGTTATTCAAACGAAGTTAAATTATTATTTTTATGCTATAAATTATATTTTGTATTAAATTATATTTATTTTTTAAATAATTATATTTTTTCTAAAAAGGATAATGCATTTATTTTATCTTGTCAACATCCCTGAAATCCTCAGTTTTTTTCTTAGCCAGCATCCCTGAAATCCTCAGTATTTTATTTTGTTAACGTCCCTGACATACCAAATACTTTTATTTTCTGATGAAGTACTGTTTATTTAATTAGCAAGTATTTTTTTAAAAATTTAGTGAAAAAAAAATGTTTAAAATTCAATTTTTTGAAAAATGGATAAATAACGACATTTTTTGGAAATTATTATTTTTTTAAAACATGCAATTTTCTTATTATTCTTATCAGAATCTAATAATGTCTAGGAGACCTGAAGGTAACTCAATCTATAGTGAAATTTATTTTAACGTTGATTTGTTTAAATTTTCATTGGCTACTCTACTCGTCATAATTCAGGGACGAAAATAAGAGGTAAAGGCATGTGGTGTTCAGGAGTTTAAACATTTCGTCAAACACCACTCTTGGGTGTGTAAAAATTTTTTAACCTCTAAAATATCTTACTTTCTATTGAGTCGATACAACAAAAGATGAGCTTTAATAAAAAAAGCTTCAATGTATACGATATTGTGTTTGTGTAGTAGCTGCCAATGGAATGGTAATTTAGGCATGTTATATATACCTTGCAAACCATTACATTTTAATTTTCTTCATTGCTTATTCAAATGTATGTATAATGCATGTTAAGATAGATCAAGTTTATCTAGCTCTCATTGTTGAATGACTTACCTTCATATTTTTCAGGATTTTTTTGCAAACAAGGAATCATATTTTTGACTGTATTGAAGAACTATTTTGGATTGCATAATTTTGTTCACCATTCTGCGTAAAAAAAATTATCGTAAGTTTGTAGCTTATGTCCTAAATAAAGATGACTGTCTCTGTTACGAACCAAACATTTAAAAGAAGAAGAGCGTTTATCTCGACTGTGGAGTCTAAGAAAAATATTTAAACTTTTAGCTCAGGTAATATTGGAGGGAGGTAAAACCTCCTGGAGAGGGAGAAATACTTATTATGATTTTCTTATGATATAGACTATTAGATTTTATGAATCATCGAGATAGATGGCCTGGTAAGGGTGATTTTGTAGGGTACATAGAAATTTGAGGTCTATTTTTACGAAAATATGACTACACTAAGAACGAGGTTTTTCAGAGCTTATTTTTGGAATAAGCATTTAGTAATAGGTATATCAACAACCACGAGGCTCATAAAAAAATTGGGCCGCAAAAAACGCTCCTCACTTTCTGGGAGTCTCCGCCGCTGACGAGCTTCAAGATCCAAATAGAGTCACAGCCACAACTCCATTAATATTTAACTACGGCACAAAAATACTACCCGGTAGCCACTGGGTAGCATGTCGTATCTCATATGATGGTGTTGCGATAGCTTCGTATAAAGTGAAGTGGTTCAAGTCGTTCGGTCTACCACCAGACACCGACGACATCATAATAGGGCACCGCACATTCTTTTGGATGTGGTTTGTTGATGTTTGCCACAAGCTTGTCATCGAAGGTTACAATTATAACCCCGCTGCTTGCAGACACTGTCTGCCTGAAAGTGCGGACGCTATGCACTTTGGTTCTGCAAAAATGGCGCGAAAATAGGATCGGGTGACTTCGGCCCAGACATAGCAGAAAATTATCTGAGCATGTAACGTCTTTAAGACTTTAAGCCAATATGTCCTATTTTATTCGCATCCCTTACTTGAGCAGCGATAATAATGGTTGAGCACTTACACAGAACACCGGAGCGAGGAGGGACAGAAAGTCAGCTCCTTGTTGACCATTTTTCAGTGTACGAAGCATTTTTCGACATTGGCCAGCCGATACTCTTGAAAAATTCATAACACCTTCTACTTTCGGTTTGGTTCTGTGTGCTGCTGGAAGACTAAACTTAACATTAATCACGTCCTTGGACATGTTTTGCAACAGTGGATCGAAGGATGCTGGAGCCGTTTTCAGCACATGATCTCGTTTGTGCTTGTCTCGTCGGGCTAGAATTTTGAGGTGGTGCCTGTGTTTTGGTAGCATGGTTTTAGATTGAAGAATATTATATATATATCCTCATGCTTCCGAATTGTTCAATATAATATATTGGAGATTGATAGGGCGACTCAAATGCATGGTTTGGTTAGTCGTAATCGGCAATGTTGAAGCACAAAACTAAAACTTTGAAGTCTAGAATTCTTGATATTATGACTTATTATGGCTCGGGAGGAATTCTGGGCATTATTACGGTCCGTTCGAAAATACCAAAAGGTGCTGCCTCAAAGGAGAGGGTCAGGACACTGTTAGATGTGGCCTCTCGCTAAAAAACTGCCATAAAATTTACCTCGAAGACAACGGACGATACCACCGTGGCATTTACTGCCATATACAAAAAGGGTCCGCTTGTATTGCCAAGCACGTTGATGGTCGATGACGGGTATAAATCTAAAAGGGTAGTGTATAAGATTATGTCTAAGCACGGTGTTCGGTTTGGTCGAGCACCATTATAGATTGCAAGTTTTTGTCGAGTCGTTTAATCGTAGTTTGGCTGAGAAACTGTTAAGGGCACAGGCACAACAAGAGCTAGAAAGTTACCGTGACAAACGTGAATGGGTAGCACTTCTAACCATTTTAGCAGAAGATATGAACAAAACATTAAAGTGAATGGTTTGTCTCCCTCCCGCGAATCCCTCTCTATATTATACTACTTTCTCAAAACATGGTTAACAAGGTTAATGCTATCTATGTCTCATCAGAATTGATAACCGTCGTCTAGAAAGTCATTAAAATAATCTTTGCGCTTGTGCCTGCGATTACACAACAGGTATGTGATTCCAACGTTCCATTTCTAATGTCCTTCACTGTCGTCAATCAGGATGTAACTATTTGCAGCGTTGATCATGTCCAGGACGTGGTCAACAGTGAGTTTATTTTTGGCTACTTTCGTTTCTGTGTATTTTTTATGTCCCGTGTGTCTTTCTTCTATCGCACAGCGCTTCAACCTTGCCTTGATCAAAACAGTGTCTGGGGTCGTTGGCAGTCAAAGGAATAACAGGACCCTGGATATCAATTGGAGGTAAGACCCCGATAATTTGATCCATCAACCTCACCCGCGAGACTGCCATGTAGACAGTATTGCTTAACCAACTGCTGATGCCATAGTCTACCACGATCGACCAGCACAGGGGGCCGATTTTTTTTCCATGGTCACGATGTAAATTCCCCCAACCTGCAATTTTCCACTCGAGTAAAGTCCTTTTTCGGCTATCTGTAGAGGCACTTGGACGATTGTTGTTTGTATGTATTAGATGTACCGTGACTCCCAGGTTTGACCACTGGCTGACCTTGTTTCTGTAACGGTGGGCGATGCTGTCGTATGGGTCGTATATTTGGCGTTATCATTTTTTCTTTTAATTTTATAAACAGATCTCTGATTTTTTTACATACACTCGAACGATAAACATTTCTTTTAAAGACTTTTTTATTCTTCCGAGTAAACACAAATTTTTTTATTTTAAATCTTTTTGAAAAATGGGTTATTCTGCTTCAGAAAGCTGTTAAATAGACGTAAAAATGCTTTAAAAAATTTTATTAGTTTTTAATAATATCTGCCGGCTCTATATCGCCGGCGACGTCTATATCGTTTTGCATAAAAGTATCTGCGGTATCTTGCGAATGAGTAAATAGGATTTTTCTCATTGTCTTCCATTTCATCATTCTCATCATAATACCTTCTACCGTAACGATATCTTCTGCCATTGTGCAAAAAACCACTTCATTATAAAAGATCGCTATAAGCATACTTATAGAACTGATGGAATCAAAGATATCCTTTTCACTTTTATATATTTTACAAAAGTTCGTTAAAAACAAAAAAAATCGTTGTTGTGCGACAAGAAAGAAATATTCGTGTCCTTCTATAAACTTCCGCATCGAGAAAGATTTAACTTGGTTTTAACTGATATTTAGTTCAACAAAATGTTAATTAATATAACTGAAAAGATTTGTGAAGGTCTTGATAATGGTTAATCTATTTATGGATTGTTTGTTGTCCGCAAAAAAGCTTTTGACACGGTGGATCACAAGTATCTTGTAAAAAACGAAAAAAAAAAACTAGATCATTGTAGGGTACAAGGTGTTGTAAGCAAGTCGTTTTCTTCATATTTATCAGACAGGAAACAATTTGTTTACATTAATGGATTTAATTTGCATAAATGACTTTTGTAACTCATTTAAGTGCTGTATTGCTCATCACTTTTACAGATAACACCAAGGTGTTGTGTAAAAGAATAAATAATAATCTTCGGTGTTTAACTGATTGGTTAAATGCTAAATTTATCCCCTTAAATGCTGAGCATGTTGTTTTCAGAAGTCCCAAAAAACCTTTAGAAAAAAATTATAAAATAAAGTTGAACAGAAAACATTTCTTCCTCACAAATAAAATACCGTTGTGTTGTTATTGATGAACACCTGGCATGGAAAACTCACATGGTAGAGTTGAGCAGAAAACAAAATAGAGCAAGCTGTATGTTATCGAAAATTCGACATTACGTCGATGAAAAAACTCTTAGAGCGATGTACTTTTCTTTATTTGCTTCTCACTCAAACTATTGCTGTCGAATTTGGGGTCAACTTGGAAATTCTCATCTAAATAAAATACTCTCAATACAAAGATTGTCTCTTAGAACTATAAATTTTCAACAATATCGGTCTAATACTTCAATAGCTTTTTCTAAATTCAAAATACCTATATTTTCTGGTACATCTAAGTCTTGTTATGTTTGTTTTTGTTTTCAACTGATTTTCCGAACATATATCAAACATTATCTGGGACAGTTAAAAACCACTTGCACATGTGTTTATGGATTGTACCATGAATCACCAGAAATATTGAGTTGCGCCTGGTCGAGGTGAAATTCCTGTTTTAATAAAACTAGATATACATCCATCTCCTGATTTCCAAAAAGCAGAAAACATATCAATGATTCCTTGCATATAAAAAGGATTTTGGAGTATTCATTATATGAAACTCCCCAAACCGAACTTCGTCTGTTGGTTTAATTGACCTTAAGTAAAATAAACACAGCTGCATGAATATCAAGCTTTCATAATATTGGCATTTCATATACACATACACGTTTTTTGTTCTATAAGAAACACACTTTTTGGCTTCAACCTCGATGCTTTTTAAGTTTTAGTTAATCCCAGCCTCAAATGTTTCTTAATGGTTCCATAATCTTAAGAAATTATATAAATCATGAATTTAAACACGCGTTATATTTGAAAACATTTCTATTGAAGTCATTGCAGTGTTTGTAAAGTTCGAATGTATAAGGATCGAATGCTGTATAGCATATTCAGCGCCATGCTACGTATAGCTTTATTTTCGCATTTTCAAAGTCTTCTTGAAACTTCCTATGTTTAAAACATTATTCACGGGAAAAGCGCTTAAATTGCCGCTAATTTTTTTTTCTTGTTATTTAGTAACGAACCAAGGGTCCCATTATATCTTTTGCTGGAAAACAACTAAAACGAATAAACAGGACCAAAATACACTGTTTCATATGATTGTGTAATTGAAAGTTTGGGGTTACTCTTTTTGAGCTACTAAAATTTTAAAAAGAAGTGAAAAAATTGTGTAAAAAATTATGACCAATAAGTACTTCCCTTTGAGATACGATTTTCATACATAGGTATTCGCATGCAAGAAAAAATTTTCTAAAACAATCAATATGTCTATGTGGAATTACATCACTCAAACCTTCAAAGTGGCTGGCTATTTTTTTTGGTGTCCTCCCTACATCAAAAAACTGATTCATATTTTCTTGCAATGCATAGAGCAGTGGTTTTTGCGATAACTCTTTTTTGACTAAATTTTTAACATCAATTTTGATGTACCCAGAAAAAGATTAAGCATTGTATCTATTATGGTCATCCTTACAGTATCATAATATCCTAGATAAAGAGAGTTAGAATTACATGGGTTAAAGAATTACATAGGTTAAAGAATTATATGGGTTAAAGGGGTCGAAATTATGATGAAGACCGTCGCACTGACGATTAATTTAGAATACTTGTTTCTTAGGTAGAGATGGAGTAACGAAACTACCTGTAACTTTAGTTTAAAATTTCATATTTTTGTGAAAAATCAGAAAGCCGTTTCTTAGAGGAAACAAGCTTCTAGAAATAAACAAATTAACCCATCGGTTGCGATTTTCGAAGAATTTATTCCTCGCTTTAAAATACTGAAAGCATGTTGTATATAAAGAAATAAAAGATAAAGAAATATTGAGCTTCACCAAACTGAAAATTTTCTTTGGTAAAATGAAAACCACCAAGATGAATAGCAAAAGTTCCAAACAAACTTAAAAGCATTCATTGCTGCACCAACATCTAGCGTAATATTAACAATAGGCACATTACAACTCACTGATAGTTAGTCCAGGTACTCTAAATAAGTTTTGATAGTTGTAAATTAGTTAAATTTGCTTGCTTTTGGTGGAAGAAAGGTTTATACGGTTTTTTTTAGCATACCTACTGGTATTTCTCTCTGCTTGTTGTAAAAGCGAACCAGAAAAGTTTTGAATTATCTGGTTATTAGAATTTAACTTACGAAGAAATTTCCAGTAAAGATACCTTTAGTCTTTCATCAAATTCAGCTGAGGTCAAAAAACACAAATTTTGGAGACTCTACATTGGTATTGACAGCATGTGTGGTATGTTGTTTATTCTCCACATTGCAAGATATTCGTGTTTTATCGCTTTTCTCTAACACGATAAGTAGTTTCTGTTATAGAACTATTGGTGTAGGCTCCTGGAAAGCCAAAAGATGCTTTGTATTGACCATCCCTGAGCCATCAAGTTTATCAATACTGAAGTCAAAGTTGTCATCACAAAAAATATTTGGAATGATGTCAGACCCATTTAGAATTATCAATAGATTATTAAAATTCTAGGATTGTTGAATTGATAACTTAGCAAGAGCAGTTTCAATCTCACAGATTTTTTGGTAAATCATGCAGTGTCCTAATTTATTTAGAATTTGAATCGGTTGTTTTTGGCCGGTCATGTTATGGATATCAAGAGAAAGTAGGATGCATTTTGGCGTTACCACTTTGCCTTTATTAATTGCGTGTATAAAATCAGCACAAATTGATTCAATAAGACGTGGCAGGGAGTCCAATGACTTTGCTTTGCGTTAACTGTTATAAAGTAAAGACATCAAAAAAAGTTTTAAAAGCAAAAGCGGTTCTCCATATTTCTCTTGCAAATTTTCTATTATTGTAGCCAATATTCATACTTTATATTACTGCAATTTAAAATTGTATCATCGCGAATTGTAGCACCAACTGTTTTAATTGAGTTCTCTGGATGAGCAAAATTTTTCTATATCTCTTCTATATTTTCAAAACAAATTACCACATCAGCACTTCTATTGTTTGGTTGAATAAAAGAAATTTTGTTAGAAAACTTCTTCTTTAAGCTGAGTTTAAGATTGTGTCGATATCTATCATTGTCTGTGTGAAGATTGCATATTTCACGTAATCTCCTAATAGAAACAACAGATTTTAGACCAAACACGATATTTTCGACTCACTTTGAAACTGCTACATAATCACTTGTTTATCTCTTTAGAAGCCACCTAAACTTAATAAATTCATTCTTAAAGAGTTTTGAATATTTTTATTACGCTTTAACGAATTAAATGATAAGTAAAATTTTCCCATAGAAATTTTGAATTTATTTTAATTGATCTCTAAAGCTAGTGCTTTTATTGGGATTCGAACCCACACAACTCCTCTCAACTCTAGGGCAACGCTTTAAACCACTGGGCTATTAGAGACGTAGAAACGAAGCCACTTATGAAGATTAAGAGAAAGTTCAAAGTGTATCTTACCTCTTAGTGTTTTTTCTTGTTTAACGAAGTTTTTTTCTCCTACAATGTTTATGATAATTGAACTTATTTACTTATTTCCAGACAAATATTCCAGACACACGTCTATTATGACGTCTGTCAAAATCTTTTTTATTAGACGCATAAAACCTCTTTAGTTCATTAATTTCAGAAAAAATCATAAAATAAAAAAATTTTTTTTTACCCACTGGATAAGATGCTTTACTCCCTGATTTCTTTCATCATACTCTACAATCATTGACAAAATATTATGACACTTATTATACGCAATTAGGACACCTTAATAAATGAAAAAATTACCATAAGCGATTAAAAATACGGATACACCGCCCTTGGTACACTCAACTTTAGGTTTACCTTTTGGTTAATAGACTTATAGAATTTTTTTTTCTTTGCTAGAGCTATGGGATTATGACAAGTCCGTACTAATTTGGGATTGCCATAATTTTTCATAATATTCTAGATAATCTAGATTATCTAGATAATCTAGATAATCTAGATAATTTTCATAATAGTCTAGAAAATCACTTTTAGATCATGCGTCAAATGTGACTTTGTGCTAAAATTTGATAAAATTCCAATATACTATGAACATGATTGTAGAACAATATCAAGACATAATTTTAAAGTAAATTTATATCAGTGTTAGATGATGGATTGTCATGTATTTCAAAAATTATCATTTTTATCGAAAATCTAAATTTTACACCCTGATTTAACAAATTAAGGCATAATATTTTTAGGTGCTATATATAAAGAGGAAGTTATTTTCTTACCAATTTGTTGTATTATTACTCAACAAACCATTTTAGGACACATTATCACGAAATATTTTAAAATACTCAAAATTTAACAAAAATTTTAAAATTTTTTGTCTTGTGACCCCTAATTTTAATTTTTTTTTATTATATACTTTTTAAAATTTTTAGATGTCTTCAATAAGTATTCTAACTTACCATAACGATTGGGTCATTATTGGGCGAGCAATAACTGCTTTAGCTAAAAAAATATTCATGAAAATCTTCACTTAATGAGTATTTCTGTTTTTTTTTCTGTGTATCAACAGAAAAATTACTTTAAAAATATACATATTGTGGTCAGTTGAAATTTTTCCCTACTGGGTCGCTACAGAATCTTTGAGGATAATTTCCTTGAAATTTGTACTAAATATAGTGTTTTATTCTGACTATAGCCTCAATAACTATATATTTGTCCCTGACCAAATAAAAAACGAATTTCCAACATCTATTTTGACTCATACTCTATTGGAAAACTAATCTAACCTAGATATATCTAACCTTCCATCCACTATTTCCACATCATCCATCTCAAATATTATCATGTTCATTATCATATCATACTATCATATTATCACATTGGTAGCAATGACGCCGAGATTTGTAAAAATATTGTCCCTCAATTTGGTGGGAATATCTAAGATGCACCCCACTTAAAAATGCTAGGGGACCCCGGGAAAAGAATTTTTCTTAACTTGTGTGGGGGATTATAAAGGGGGATAACTCATGCAGTGTTTTAATATTGAGCAATTTTGCATCATCACCTGGAACTTTTTATGGTCAAAAAAGATGTTGATCTTCTGCTTAGTGTCAGCGTGCGCGTTTTACAGTACCTCAAGCTTATTTACTGGTAATTTAGCGCATTCGTTCTATTTGTTTACAAATGTTTGTTTCTCAGTGAATTTTTTCTTTAGTTCTTAGTAAACGGAGAGCTGAACATTTATTAAGCTCCTATTTTCACTGACCGAAAGAAAGACAGTTAATTATTTTTTTAAAAAAAATTCAAACGGGTTATGCGTACACTGTCCTTTAACTGTTGAGATGTGTTTCGTAAGATCTCACTTTTTTTCAAAACATTTTAAAATCATGGTGGACAGAGCTGTGGAAAAAACAATAAGGTTATAAAAACCTCTATATTAACATTTTTTAACATCGCCTATTTGCATCATATATTAAATAGATATAAATCGCATCATGCATTGGATTTTCAACCAATTGACGCTAAACTGAAGATCAACTTTTGTCGTTCTAATGCTGTTCATTATTAATTGTTAAAAGATAATGTAAGCTGTTTGGCGTCATGCTCAAAGAAATACAAACAATTATGAAGGATTGATAGTGAAATTGCCTAGCAATTTCCTTTTAGTGCTTGACTAAATGCTTATAATTTCTGGGGAATACTGTTCTTTTTATCCTGCGCATTAAATTCACCCAAAACAATATGTATATCTAATTGTTGTAACCTCATCAAAATTTTGTAAAAGGAAGAAAGAGTATTAATATTTTTCCGGTACTTGAGAAGTAACCTGAAACTATCTTGTAAAAAGGAAGATTTTTTTGAGCTCTACAAAAGATACATCAATAATTGGATCAAAGAGTGATATATCAACATTTCTTTGATAGCAGTAGGCAAAGCTTTGAAGTTTATCTTCACATTGATTGTGGTAAAAGTCAAAGCAATGCAATAACTCAGTAATGTTTGTTGATAGCTGAATCTCTGTAATATATATTATCTGAGTGTTAA
>JAUZNK010051142.1:0-15930 GCA_035046665.1 Euphysa ruthae
TATTTGGAACGAGAACTCTCAAATCAGAATGTTCTAGCTAGATAAAAAGAAAATTATTACTTTGCAAAAAAGTGGTCAGGCCACAGCCCGGGTGGCCCGCCCTTCGCCGCTGGCCCTGCCTGGTGGCTTATTATCTTAGGTAGGAATTGTCCGGGGGCAATTATCTGGGAGGGCAATTATCTGGGATGCAATTGTCCATTTACTAATTTTACAACAACCTTACATATATAAAACAATGTGTTCATACGATATATACCATATGCTATATTATAGCACATGGTTCTTAAGCTAATATTCATTGGCTGCATTGTTGGCTCTAAAATATATAATGTGAATTGAAATCCAAAATACCTCTAACTTCTTGATTTTGGTACCAAAAAAAATGTCTGCCATTCCACTAAAATCAATGGGTGTTCAAAACATGAAAGTGTTGTACTTTAAACAAGACAATATGTAGCTCTCAGAATTAGCTGCGGAAAAAGGTAATTTCTGCAGACACTGCCGCCAACATACCACATATCAGTGGCAGAAAATTGCCGCTGCAATTTTTTTGACTAGGCTTCATTGTAATTATGTATTTAATAAACATAAAAGAAATTAAGTCCGTATTAATTTTAAAGCCAAATTATTAACCTATCTTCGTGATCATAATTAGTGAAGTAATAATTATTTAAAATTACTTTTTCAGTTGCCATCTTAGCCGTATTGTGATATCTATCATCTAGCATCTGCTTAATAAATTATGATAAACAATGAGTGGTTGTGTTTACACTTTAAAAATTTTTTCAATGGAATATATCTGCCATTCACACCAATCCAAAGCCATTTAGTTTAGATTTATAATAGTAATTGATATCTATAATATGGATGTATATTTTAGAGGTGTTAAACTTTCAAATAAAATATAAAAATGGTCATTAACCTTTGTATTAAGAATAGATATACCCGTAACTTTTGTAAGTATATAGCACTTTTTTTTTTTAAAGTTTTTTTTTTATTTATTTAATGAGATTTTGATATCTATGATTTATATTGCGTTTTTATCAATACGTTATTTAGCATAAATACATCAAACATCAATGCCTTCAGATGACATTCTTAATAGAATATCTTTAAATTTTTTATATTTGTGATTTAACTGTCTTTAATTGTAATATTGGATATGCACTAATATTTCAAAGAAAAAGCGTTTAGGGTGTTATAATAATTATTTATATGGTATTTATATTTATATAGTATCGCACACCCCAAAATTTTTAAGCGTGAGGAAAATACACTGAAATAAGATTTAGAATTTATTTTTTCTTTTGTCTTCAATTCATACTTCAGGGTAACATTTAAAAAGATATGTTAGTGAAAAATTTTCTGTTCATGATTTAACTCTTGATTTTTTAAGGATAACTTAGAGAAATACAATCAGGAGATTTTGTGCATTAAGCATTATCATTAGAAATATTAGAAAGACTTTAATTTCTTTAAAAATAAATTATTTTAATTTTTTATGGGAGGACTGTATAAGATTAACCATAGCACAAAAATATTACATTTTTTTGCTATGGAAAAGTATCAATTTTTGTTCATTAGTTTTTGGCTAAAATTAGGAGTTGTTAATGCAAAAAAATTGAGTAATCTCAATTAAAAAAATTTTTTTTTTGAAAGCTGGAGCTCATTTACCAGTAACGTGAAAAATTTTGTATAGTAAGGAAATTTTTTTTTGCTGAAGCCGCAGAAAATTTGCACTGATAATTGAAGTGAAATTTGTGCTGAAAATTATAATTTCAATACTTTCAAAAAGAATCATAAACATTCCATTCGAATGTTCTTAAACATCTATTGTTTTAATATTTAACTTTGCGTCTTTAAAAAAAAGTGGATGTTTTATGAGTAGTAAGTTAAATTAAAACACCAAATAATTCATAATATATTTTTAAATTAAAACAATATTTTTTATTTCACTGTATGTATACGGTATACCATAAAATCATGTTTTTTTGTATAATCTGTTCTTCCAATTGATCAAAACCAAATAAAAATTAATTTCAACACTGTCAACCGAGAATTTATTTCTATTTACAGCTTTATTGTATATTAATCTCTGATATAGAAATTAAAAGATGGTTTGAAACTTTGTATGGTGCTCTAGAAAATCTTTTAGTTTTTTTTGTTATAATTTTAATACCAGTTCTATTTTTTAGGCTGGCATTTGGCATCATAAAGGTCTTGAAAACTTTTATATAATATATATTACTGATCAATTTTTAATAAAGAGCTTCTAAAAGCTTATACATAGATATAAATTACACATATTTACAAGTATCGTGTAATGGTGCATCTTTCAATTTCAACAATGTGCATTTATACAATGTATTTCTTGTTTTCAGGAAATTCCCTCTGCATTATCATATTTTCTGCTCATTTCTATTACATTAATTTTTCCACCATATCAAGTAACTTATTTTTTTTTATTGAAAGTTTTTTGGTTTTTTATTTACATAATTTTTTAGAAACCTGCTGTTGCCATAATACTTTTTGCTCATAAATTGATATTCATAAATTTTTTATTTTAAGAAACCCCCAGATAAACCGAAAGCTATCACAAGAAAGGTACGTATGTTTTTTTCCTGGTATACTGTAGTTTTTCTAAGATACTGCATGGTATTTGAAAATAATCTTACAGATATTTGAGCATTAGATTTTTTAGGGAAATATGGGGCATTTGTTGTTAAAACATACTCTACATTAAGTGTTGTGATACAGAGCTTTCAGACATCGCTCTAAAATCATTAAAAGTTCTCTGGATGGGTTCTCAGTAGATTAATTTTAACCTCAATAATAAAGTTTGAAGCTAAAGATTAATACAAATCTTGGTAAATGATATCAAAATTCTTGCTTGCGATTTTTAATTAAGTAACAAGTTTCTTAATGGGTTGTTGTGATGAAAAGCTACACAACTTTCCTACTTATATTTGTTTTTATATTTGGACTTCTCTATCACAAAAAAACTTTCTAACTGTCCTACTCTGTGGGACCACTTCATTGTCTCAAATAATTTTTTTGTTCTGTATTACTTCATAAGGTGTACCCTTACAATAAAGAAGCCTTATATCTGTGTTTGAACTGGGCTTCTTTCAAGAAAATGTTATATTTGACTCCATGAACTCAGCTTTTTCAAAATATAAACTTACGTATCATTTCTTGAGCCCGGCTCAGTGGATAAGGTAATTGCTTGCTAGATCATGTATGATAAATACTAATAACTAACTATGACAATGTGTTCTGCTTTTTTGTACTAGATATATCAGTTATTATTTGTCTACTACTTTTAAAACCTTTTTACTTACTTACTTTACTTTACTTTGGTTGCCCATTCAGGACACCCTGCATTTTGTACATGCTTCTTCCATACATTTTGACTGTGTATCAGTGTATTTAGTTCATGCTTGTTCTCTGTTCTTGTACTTTCAAGCAGTGCATAAATGTATGTAATATTTGGCCTTCCCTTTTTGTTCTTTTTTCACTTGGCTGCTACAAGATTAGTTTGCTTGCCATATCTTCCTGGTATCTAACACATTGACTCATAAGTTGTATTCTTCTCTGTCATACTTTTTCAGACACCTTTGTAAGATTGCCGTATAAACATATATTTGAAATATGGCTTTTCCATGATATGTCTAAAGCCATCAATGGAGTCCCAGTTCCTATATTATGATATGTAAGTTTTTGTTAGAATTAGCATCCAGCTGTAAAATTTTTGCTATAACATTTCATCAAATGCTTAAATCTATCTGCTAGCATGTTACAACTAAGGCTTACAGATAGCACTGATTTTTCTTGAAATTTTTGTAATAGTAGGCATTAAGAAACGTTCATGATGATGATGTTCTGTGAATAATGTAATTGCTTACCTTACTATATGGAGCACTTCTATTACAAAAATAGTTGATTAAATATATAACATTAAAATTTTTTTATCTCGTAAACAATGCAAAAAATTAAAAATTATATCTAATTTTGATTTTAAGCCATATGCCATATAAGCCAATTAATAGAAATTTTCATGCTTAGGGTTTTATTTTTCTAAATTTATTTCTTCTCTACTTTTTGTTAAGATATTGCTTGATAAAATCTGATGTGCCGAATAGGGTATTGTTTATCTAAATTTGTAAGGACACTAATGATTCAAAATACATTTGTAGATGGAGTAAACAAAAAAGTTGCTTTGTTGACACTTCTAAAAGGTCAAAAAGTCACTCTCAATTTAAACATCAGTGGAGCATATGTATGGATAAGATACAAGAGCAATGATGTTTCATTGTTATATGCTAGAGACTTGTAAGACAAAGTTTGAGTAAAGTGTCAATTAAGCATACCTGCCACATTTGCCAGAGAAGTTTGGGTCCTTTTAGGACAATTTTTTTCTATTAGTAATGTGTGGTGGATATATTAGAACACTCATGCAAATATTATTTTTCCATATAGGAAAACGGAAGAGATCTATATCATAGTTGTGATTTTATAAGATGAAACCCTGGCACCTTATCTATTTGTATTATTAGAATATGACATAATGCAGATCATAGAGAAATACTAATTCTGAACACTAATTGCAGCAAACTGGGATTTTATCAATTTTGAGAACGCTTAGATAGCATGCAATAGTATATGGACAGTGTCTGGGCTTCATCTTTTGTGAGAATCTTAATACAAATATTTTCTGAAGTTACAGAAAACTTCTTTTTAAGTCTTCGGACATTGGGAGTTCTTTAAGACTTCTTCTGGAGCCATTTTACCTCTTTTGTGAGCTTTTTTACTTTTTTATATCTTAAAATTTTTAGAGACCAGAAGTAACAGAAGATTTTGTACTCAATTTCTTGGTTCGGATGAATATGATGAAGACATTTGATTGTTTTCAAACAGAATGGTGAATTTGATAATTTTTAAAATGTTTTTGTAATTATTGTTGTTGTTGATTGCAATCCCCTCACTTGCCCATATGAGCATAATTATTCAATCTTGTATTTCTCCATGCAAATTTTTATAACTGACTGAAAAAGCCTTTAGTGTCATATAAATTCACCCGTGTCCGATTCCTCATGCAATCTCTTTCTACAAAAGTAGACAAGTAATGAGGTCCTATTGTAACGAAACTAATAGTTTTTTAAATTAATATATATATATATATATATATATATATATTTGTTAATTGGTTTAAATGCTGTTATATTTTAAGATATTCTAAAAATCTGCATAAGTTAATAAAATTGGCTTAACTTAAAAAGGGTCATTTAGGATATCTTTTCATTCACATGGTCACCTTTGAAATTATGAAGAGAAAAAATATTGCTTGAACAAATAGCCCTCACAATCATTTTTTGAGCGTCAGAAAAGTTTCTAGCCAACTGGGATCTTATTAAGTCATCTCATTAGTTGTAATAGTATGTTTTAAAAAAAAGCAGCTAATAACTATATTTGATATTTTATTTAAACAATTTTTTTGTGCCTTTATTTTCTAATGACTAATAGGTATGAATTAAAAGAAAAAGGTATCTTGAAAGTAGAAGACTGTAACAATGTACCAGATGTTTATGTTAGGTAGGTAGAAAGTAAGGTTGTTTAAACTAATGAGAATATTCCCTGTGGCTTAGCTATCATTTTTAAAATTATTTATCAAGTTTTTTTACTTAGGCAATATGGTGGTTGGTTAATGTCATATTGTATTTCTAATTATTTCAATCCGAACTGGTGTAATTTTTCTTTTTCTGCAATGTATTTTAGTATAATCATGATAAGCATATAAATTATAGCAATTTGCCAATTATTGTTATTGTTAATTATATTGTTATTCAACGTTGTTACTCGTGTTTATAATATTTTTAATGATTATTAAATGGAAACCTAAACTAAGGATTCTCAGATTTTGTTGGACTCCTGACAAAGCCAACATTCTTAAAAAATCTGTTTGTCTGTTTATTTTTCTTTAAAATCCCTCTTTAAGTTTTGCTGAAATTTTGAAGCCATCAAGTTATATGATATCACTAACGGTTTTCCATTTAAAAAAGAAATGTTTTTTTGGGACTGAGTTTAAATATGCTACAGTCATTTTGAACCTAAAATCAAAAGTTTTTAAAAGTTTATCAAATATTTATTTTTTTTTTTAATTATGAAGTTGAATTACCGAATAAATCTATTAATCCGTATGATTATTGAGAAAATCTATTAAAGATTTTATTGAGCCTGAAAACAAAATTTTTGAAATCCAATTATGTTCATTACTTTTTTTTAAAAGTAGAGTTCTCGTTCACTGTGCCCAGGCCATGAAAGAAGTCAAATTTGGTCAAAAAATTACTTTTTTTACCATATTTTTGAAGAAAATATTTTCTGATGTTCGTGAATTGTTTTGTTATTAAAATATTATACATGATTGCTCCAAGATTTTTTAAACTTTCTTGAAAACCTTCAATAAAATTTTATGACCTTGAAAATTCTTTAGTTTTTTTCGAAAGGTTAATTTTAATGTTTTGTTGGGTGTTGTAAGTTTTTGAGTGAGACTTGTCCAAAATTTGGCATTTTTCAATTAAAGATGCACTTCAGTTATACTTAAATTTGGGTCTTAGATTTCTATTAGTTTTTCTTTTACTTCCAGGAGTTTCCATTAGTTACTAGAGCTGTTTTAAATTATTTAGAAACCGACAGCTCGATGAACTTGTAAATTCATTAAAAGTAGATGTGGAAAAATACAAAGATGCATCACAGTCAGTATTCACATTAAGTTTATACTCAAATTCATTTCAATGTCTTCTCCTCAATATTTCATTCAGCACATCAGAAAAGTTTTGACATTGTTTTATAAGATTATTGAAATAGCTGCAAGGTTTTTATAAAATTAAGTAATCCAGCTATTAGCATATTTATAATATGCATTTTTTCATTTGGGATTCATTGGGCAAAAAGCTGTTAACTTCCTTATTGCCCAATAAGTTATCTCATTGGTAAAGAGATAATAAAGGGTAATTTAACTCCTAATCCCACCCCTACAAATTAGCTTAGCTTTTTTTTACATTTTCACATCCATCCATTTCATACTTAATTATTCCAAATGCTCACATTAAGGTATTTCAAAGTTTATTTGTTATATTTTGATGCATTAATCAAGATAGTTCATGCAATAGTTTAATAATTTTAAAAATCATATAAAAAGCATATGGTATGCTTTAAAAATAAAAGTCTTATCTAGATTTCTCTCTAATAACGTCAAATTTGTTCTGGTTTTATATTGGTTACCTGATTTTATTTTAAGGTTCTAAATTTAAAATTCTTTTGTAAATTTTCTAATTAGATTTACTTCTTTTACTTTGATGACATTGTTTTTAAAATATTTTCTCTCAAAATTTAAGCACAACCTCATTTTTATCAATATCTTAAACTTTCCATTGTTTACATATTGTTTTGCTCATATGAATACATGTAGAAATTTTTTTGTGTACCAAAAATTTTAACAAATATTTACGTTTTCTGTTATTCTGTCAAGTTTGGTTTTTTGAAAAACTAGTTTACGTCTTGCAAATTAGAGGTCCTTTGTAATCCATCTCAAGGCAGACATTTTTTTCAGTATGTCTAACATTAACTCATTGAGCAAAAATTTTGGCTTATTACTAGCTCATCCTTAGTGACCTTGAGTGAGATGTGACATCTTGTTGTATTGTAACAAATGGAATTTGTTTGTGCTTGTTTGTGTTTGATTGACATAGTACATGCGTACATGCTTACCATTTAACTACTATTATTTTAATATTCTGTTAAACCATTATGGATTCATGACTTCAAAAGTACTTCAGTTTGCTATAATTTCTTTGAGTATGCACTGTGAGATTTGGGGCATATCTACAAATTACTGGTAGGAACTAACCTTTAGATTATTAAAAAATATATTTGAATTATGTATTCAAATACTTTTTGAAACTTTGAAATGCATTAACTTCTCATTTGTCAAAAAATTATCCAATAAAATCATTACTTCTAATTTTTCACAATTATATTAGAGATATTAATTATCAGGTGCTAATGAAATAATAACAGAGATATAGGTAATAAAAGTTTTTTTTTGGTAGAATAAAGTATATGAAATATTTTCGTGCATCTTTACTTTTGTATCGCTTTGGAAGTCATGCAATGCATGCGTAATTTTTACATTTTAAATATAATTACAGAAATTATTGAGTAGATTTTTGTGATTTCATTTGGTCATTTTTATTTTTATCGCATTGCACTTCCTATGATGTATGTTCTATTTTTTACCTGTTTAGAATAATTACAAAAAAAAAAAAAAAAAAAAAAAAAAAGCATGGGATATAGGTTTTTAGATAAAGAACAAAATCTTCAAAATTTCCAAAGTGTTTTACGAATAGTTTCAAAACATTATCAAACACCTTGCACAATAAAAATTTATGTATAAGGAAATTGAAACGTAAAAATTTTTTAGGAAACCTTTAGTGAAGAAGATATTGCATGTTGTTGTTCGTGAAACGATGGAGAGCATAAATTAAAACTTACGATAAAGAATAAATGTTTGCTATTGGAATTATCTTAAAACATTGTTTGAAACATTTAAAATCTTTTACTGTTCTTAAAAATTGCATTAAAGTTTTTATTCAGCAATGGGAAAATGCAGGTTTGTTTTGATATAAAAAGACTGATTTTTGTATAATGTTTTGGAATAAATTCAACTTTTTTAACAATCATTAATTTTTCTAAAAGGATTGGCAAGACATTTATTTTATTTCACAGAAAAAGTCTGATAATGTTATTAAGAACTTTCGCAAGGGGTTCTTTTCACCACTGCCCCACACTAACCTAGATAATGTCAATCTTCTAACTGTATTTCAACAACCTGTAGGCAGCAATACCTTGTGATTAAATGTTTATCTCTATTGAATAAAGATTTATTTAGTAAAGTAGTAGACAATATTAGCTCTTCTTGTTCATCTTTCTGACATAAAATGTTAAATGTTAAATTAGGTTGTGTATTAATAAAATGACCTAAGATTACTAAAATCACTAAATATTCAAACATTAATATTAATATAATGAAATTTTAAAAACTATGCATTATTTTTATATATAGGAAAGATGATATTTATAGCTTTAGGTAGATAGAATTCGTGTATTTTATATTGCTTGTACTTAATAACATGACATGAAAATTTTCTTATAACTTGCATAGTATTTTTCAAAAAAATGTTACATTTTAAAGAGACATTGACTCTGAATAATCTTAAAGTTTCAAGTTATAATATAAACCATAGTTTGAAAATTAACTATAAAGATATTGCTTTTGATGCTATCTGTTTTAGAAAAGCAAAGGATACTCATTTAAAGCTAAGAAAAGAAAGAGACTTTCATAGAATGCATCATAAAAGAGTTGTCCAGGAAAAAGAACGACTTATATTGGATATCAAACGGTTAGTTACTGGAATTTTAGCCAATTTAGAAATTTTTTGATTTTGGAACAGGATTTAACATATGAAAAATAAAATAGTAGTAGTTATTTAGGCTCAATGACTTAGGTGAGGTCTTAAACTACTTATGCTGTTATCTTTTAAAAATATTTTGTTAATGTTGTTTTTGTCATTTATTTCGACAATATTTAGATGTCACATTTCATTCTTTATATGCTGCTCTAGAATTTTTTTACCCCAATAAGGTTCAAAGAAGATATCTTCTGTTTCTAAGATGTTCATACATCTTCATTCATTTATTTTAAAAGTAGATTCTAACTGGTGTCTGGCTTCCTTTCAGCATCTTCTTTAACTGATAATCTGTTGGTTTAAACATAAACAAATTATATAGTTTCTGAAAATAGAATGATCAAGGAATATCTTCCTGAAAAAAAATTCCTGAAATGCCGCAAAATCCAAAATGGCTGATAAACTACAGAGAATTACAAATATTTCTTAAAAATATCAACTTTTAAGTAATTTCTTATAAAAGAGTGTAGATGTAAAATATTGGAATTTTCCTGAAACATGTTAGAAAATATATTTAAAATTTACGTACAAAAAATTATAAGTCAAACCTTGACTTATTTGGAGTTATTAATATAAAAAGTCGTGTTTTTTGAAAAGCTGCAGACAACTTTTTAAAACGTTTTTTATTATTACTGACTAATTTCTGGGTTGTTTTGAATAATAATCTATTGATTTAAACAAAAACAAAATTATATATTTTCTGAAAATAGAAGGATGAGTGCATGTTCTCCTGAAAAAGAAATTCTGAAATGGCATCAAAAAACTCAAAATGGTTGATAAACTATGGAAAGTTGCAAATATTTCCTATAAAAATCAACTCCCAAGCAGTTTTTATAAAATATAAGTATAAAATCTAAACAAATAAAGTTATAGAAAAATCCTGAATTTTTAGAGAAAATAGATAAAATATAGATACAAAAAAGTCTACCTTTACCATATTTGGAGTTGTCTGCCTCAAAACTTAAGTACAAACAAAGTATATATTTTCTGAAATTAAAATGATCAAGGATTTTATATCTAAAATATGACGCGATGGGGAAAAAGCAGCCAACTCATTCACAGAAAGTTCTAAATAATCGTATAGGTCTGGTCCACTTTCACTTCTTCATTCTCATCAGCATCACTTTCATCCGAATCTGCTTTTCTCTTTTGTATCTTTGCAGACCTTCCTTTGATTTTCTTCTTGCAAGTGTTAGGTTTTGTTATAGTTGTTTGTTTGACGATGAAGTCAGACCAACCGGAGTTGTTAGTGGAGATTGTTGTGCTGAGAATGTTATAGTTTCATTCTCAACAACCACTGATTCTTAATAAAAGTGACTAAAACAAATTCAAATAACTAGCAAAATTATGTGGAAATATTTGTGTACAGGGTAAGGAAGAGTGTCAACAGTAAGTAAGTATTTATTCTGCCACAAACAAATATACACATGCTATATAAAATAAATGACAAGATAATAGACAAAAAGTGACAAAAACAAGAAGATAAACACTCAAAAAAAAAGGTGGCAAGAATAGGCACAAAAAATTGCTTGTAACAACAATATTTCCATTGTGGTCCCATTAGGAGAACTTTACCATATCATTTGCAGCTTGTGATCAAAATTTAAATTTTTAGAAGTTAAGATTGACAGAGATAGAGATAGAGAAGGGACCATGCACATTTTATTTTTTTGAAAATAAGATAACTTCTGTAACATAAGTACCTTGGTCTTATACATTACACACAAAAACATAGAGAGATTGATTCAACCGAAGCACAGTAAAAAAAAAAAACAATTTTTTTACAAAATTATAGTCAGAATAAACGAAGTTACCTTGCGGTAGAAATACAAAAATCTTCATCTAACAATCTCTTCTTCTTCACCACTACTTAAACCTATAGAAGAGTCATTTTTCCCATCAATATCAGTTTCCAAGCAGTAAAGCTGCAGCTTCGGAGAGTGAATAACTTTTTTGTGTTACCATTACGAATGCCTTCTTTTCAAATATTAATGAAATTAAGAATTTTTTCATTATTGGCTACCATTATGGCTCAAAAGAAGCACATGTTCATAAGGAACGCTCCCGATCATTTCAAAAGCAATATCGGGCATCTAGGAGTGGAAAACTTCATCGTTCCAGTCGGAACGTTATTTGGCTGGGTAGTACTGAAAGATTTAAACAATAAAATAAAATAAAAATGATAAAAAACTTAATTAAATAATGTGTTCTAATAAAATATCCACAAAATATTTTGTTAAAGTCCTTTTCTCAGGCAAGCTTGTTTATTGTTATCTATGAGCTAATAAAAAATAAGTGAAAATATAAATTTGATTATAAAAATGAATTAATCATTTTATAAGCAAAACTTTCAATTGAATTCAAAAACATTTGAAAATAATTGATTGTATTTTTTTCTCATCCTTAATTCCATTATTCTTTTAAGGAGCAGGTTTTAAAACGAGAGTTACATCCTTTCACTATATGAAAAATTAGCAATTCTAGCTGTGAATTAAATAAATATTATAAACATTTTTCAGTTAATTTTTTAATGGAAGATGACCATTACTATGTGCATCATCACATGTTGCTGATAACCAACTGATAGAAATATTTCCAATGTTAATCATGCAGTAATATCTTTCATTACAAGGTAATAGGAAAAATTTCATCTTGGTTAAGTTACAAGGACACTAAAATATTTCCTAAGTTATTTTACATAGCTAAAATTTAAAAAAAAAATAATAATAAAGGCATGGTTTTATTTTCCCTTTTGATCAAAAGGAGTTTTGGGTTAAGTACTGTCATTTTAGAGATAGAGCCTTGTGATACTGGTTGAACAAAATTCACATTTTACTACGGCTTTCCACAAATTCTATTTCAGTGTTTATAAATTTAAATTATAAGTAAAATATAAGTCAAAAATCATTCAACGTGCTTATAGATTTAAGCTAAAAATCATTCAACTACAACATAACTCGATGCACTTGCATAGGAAAAGTTACCAATGAAAAAAGTGATGGGCTTATACATGGGGCCATATATTTAGCACTTTATTGCCATTTGCATATTTTACCCTTGTTCTTAAAATTTAGTGAAATGTAAAAACTTGTTATAAAAATAATCTTTTAGAAGAATATAAATTCCATATTGTATTCTTCCATAATGAAGTGTGAAAATAAACCCTGAAAATTTTAAGTAGTTGTATATAGTGCTCATTTATTCATCATACAAGGTAGCATGTTCATAGATTGTTACTGTTGTTTTGTATATTATGAACTATGTAAATTAACCTGAAAAAAGAAAATTACCTAGAATAGTAATAATAGAATAGTAAAAGCACTTGAGGTGAAAGTTGTTTCGTTTTGCATCCTCTCTATTTGAAATCATCTTTATCATACAAAGCGTCTCTTTAAAAAAATAAAATTGACATTAAAACAAAAAAATTTGTCTTGAAAATGAAAGCGTCTTGCTTTCAAAAATTGTCTCTTTGTTTTTAACACAAGCCTTATTTAATTTATTTCTTCAACAATCCTTTTATAAGTTTATGTAACGATATTTTTTTAAATTATACTGGAATAGCTCAGTCAGTAGAGCATCTGACTCCCAACCACCAGATCATGAGTTTAAATCCAGGAATTGCCCACTCAGCATATGAATAGCACTTTGGTGCTATAAGTTTGGAGTTTTGCTTCTCTTTAATTTCCTGTCTAGTTGTGACTTCAAGCGTTGCAGGTAATGACTTATTTAAAAAAAATAATAATTTGTCTTAGTGTATTCTATAGAATGTTTTATCATTTTTGGACGAGTATCACACAAATATTTCATCTAAATATATTAATTTGTAAAATTCCTACCTGAGACCGTCTTAAAATTTAATTTTGTGCATTTCTGTTTTATCCGTGATATATTTATGGTTTCCTACTGACTTTTGAATTACATATTTTTAATTTCTAGATTCCTGGCAAAGCTGACAAAGTGCTATAAATTCAACCATCTGTGTCTTTCAATCTATTAATTTGTCTTTCATTAACATATTTTCTTAAGAGTGATTCATTATTTTTTAGATTGTAAGAGTAGGAAGGTGAGGGTTTATTGATAGGAAAAAATATGTTTTTTGATGCTTTGCCCTAAAATTTCACTTGTCAGCTTATTGGAAATTTGATTGAATTACGCGAATCACCTTTTTTTTTTAAATTCTGGATAAACTTACTGGACCACAAAAGGCACCTTCTGAACCATGTGAACTCCTTTTGAAATTTCTTTTCTGCACTGGTAAAATCTAACCCTGCGCTTATACGAGGTTTGGAATCTGGATGTTTGTCTTACAAATTAAGCAGCCCACTTTTAAGTTAGGGAAGATGATATTTTTGAAATAATTTATAAAAAAAAAATGCTGTAGTATCTTATTCCTTCCAAATATTTGTTAATAGTTTTTGAAAAAGTTGGTTATGAACCGTAATATTAGTATTATTTATCAGTTCAAAAATTAGAAGCAATTTGATGCAATGAAATAGTAAAATATTTAAACAATATACTTTAAAAGTTATAAATTTTTTTCATTAACAGCTTCTGTTATGTAAAAATTATTAATAAGTTAACAGCGTGCAATTAAAACTCAAAATAATATGTTTAGATGATTATAAGTGATTTAAGGAGAAGCCATTTTAGTTTACTGTTAGTTAGTGGCCAAGGAGCATAGTGAAAATACTTGGAATTAAAACCCTCATGTTACTGTATTACACTACAGAACCAAATTTATGATCTATCGTGCATTGAGAAATGTGGTTATATTTTTGTTTCCTAAAGTGCTATAGTATTAAAATTACATGTTATTGTTAATCTTTAATTTTGTATTAGATTGCGACAACATTATGATTCATATGAACCTACCTTACGATCACTTCAACACAAATATGAGGTAATTTTTTATCTATTTTTTCTTTTTTTTGTAGTGTGATAATGATATTTTATGTGATCTTCATTCTATAAATGCAATCCATTATTTCAGCACTTAATGTTACTGAGTAAAATCTGGACAGAGCACTTTTTCTAGCTGATATATTTACTATGAATGAATTTCTTTCTTTGATAAAAATATTTTTGAATCCAACAATAGAATAATAAGAAAATAAACACCTATGATTTTTTTTTTTTTTTTCTCATGCATATCTACATGTGCAAAAATACATATTTATGTTTATTCTTGATATAATATGTGAATATATAAACATCAAACTGCATGTGCCAAAAGAAAAATAAGATAAAAATTTAATTTGGCAAAAACACACTAATTTTCATACAATTAATGTTGCTTATTAACACTTTGTTTTAATTTAATAGGCTGCAATGAAAGATAAAATGTTGACCAAACTGGAACGAGATAGAGCAATTGAACAGGTGAGAATATTTGTTTTATATATTTTAAACTTTTAATTAGAAATGTTAACCAATACAGAGAAAGATATAGCTATTGTAGAGGTGGGATTTGTTAAATTTTATTTGTTTAAATTGTTGAAATTTAGAGAGCGCAGAATTCTATTGGTGCCGAAATTTTTTTGTAGGTTTTTAAAGATTGTTATTAAACATTTTTGGTGAAGCTTGACTACCATTAAAAAACTATCATTATACAATATGACTACCTTCCTGGGTACTCAATATATTGTTCTTAAATTTTGTGTAATGTAATGTGTAATCTGATTATCTTATATCAGGCTCTTAGGTGTGCTTCCTTAAATTTAGAGCATAGGAGTTTTTCTTATTTTTTGAAATATTGCCATACTGGCTTTTTGCTTCACAGACGTTGAAAGGAGTTTATGTATTCATATTCTCAACCATTGATTTCTATGTAGGTTAGTGTGACAAACATTTTTCTGAGAAAGAACTCCAGCTCATAAACTAGAAAGATGTAAATATTGTTGATACCTATGATGCAAGCAATTGGGTTTCATCAGCGAAACCCAGAAAATATATTGTGAAAAAATTATTTCTGTGTGCCGAGTTAAATTTGTTGGCATGGAAACAGTTTTATTTGTGAACCGCCATGGCAGAATTTATTTACTTACCAATCCCTTTGAGAGTTATTTGTTTTCAACAACCATGCTTAATTAGTCTTCCAGGAGTAATTTAAGTTATTGCCATTGATATTCTACCTTGTTGGTTTACAAATAAAAACTATTGCCATGCCAACACTTTTCAGTCGGAACACAGAATATGAGCAGCCAAAAATTTTTTTTTCAAAAAATCACTCAATAATTTTATAAATAACTATATAAATCATGCAAAGAATAAATATTAACAACATTAAACGGGTGAAAAAACATTAAATAACGGTGTGATTTAAAAAACTTAGCGTTAAAAAAAAAACTTCATTTTAACGGCGATTATAACGAAAACATATCAAAAACATAACTAATAAACAGTTTTA
>JAUZNK010051153.1:0-15928 GCA_035046665.1 Euphysa ruthae
TATATTTACATTTAGTGAAATTAAATAATTGATAGGTTCATTTTTAAAAAATCTTAGAAAATGGGTTTAACATGTCTTGGAAGAAAATTTCTGTTTTAAAAATGAAGTCCATTTACTTGCTTATACTTTTTTTTGCAAATAATAAAACACAATAGTTATCAAAATATTTTTTATTAAAGATATAATTGGAAAAAAATGTGATCAATGCGATATTTGATTAAATATCCAGGGATTTATTAGTCATTTAGAGCTTGTTTATTCAATGATAGTACTTTGTTTTAAATGTTATTTAAATTCTTTTTAGATGTCTTGCCATGTCACTTGTCTTTCTCACCATTCCTTTTCTTCCATCTACAAATATTTTCTTCAGAGTTGGTTTTGTCATTGCCGAACGTAATTTGTATATTTCGTCAATTGGTTTTGTTATGCTATTTGTGCTAACGTTTAACAAAATTGCAAGCAGCAAATCAAATAAGGTATTTTATATTTGAGGTCTGGTAAATAAATTGCCTACTTCTGATATCTCTTATTATATTTTTGAACCGATGCAGAGATTATAAAATTTTTAAAGTAAACCCTTTGAAAGAGTTTTTCCTCCTTTAAGTTCCCCATTAAAACCAAATAATGTTCAAACAAGTCTCTCTCTCTGGTAAGATTGGACTTTTTTTACCATAATGAAACCAGCAGGGTACCAATTCACCTTTATCTTTCTATCTTTATGTCATTCAAATATCTCTACTGAAAAGTGGTAAAATAAGTTTCTTAAAATAAGTTTTAGCAGAAAATACTCTCTCTCATCAGAATGGCAATCTGCTGAAAAGACCTTTTTTACATTTCTGAGCTTAAATTTCAGCAGTTTTTAGTAAA
Source organism: Euphysa ruthae (assembly GCA_035046665.1). Taxonomy (NCBI): domain Eukaryota; kingdom Metazoa; phylum Cnidaria; class Hydrozoa; order Anthoathecata; family Corymorphidae; genus Euphysa; species Euphysa ruthae. The sequence goes on from JAUZNK010051153.1 coordinate 868, forward strand.
ATAAAATAGTAATTTTGTTTTCTTAGTTCGTTTTACTTTCTCTGATATCACTAATAGCTGTGTTTGCTGCCAAATCTGTTCACGTAAGTTACCTTTATCATTGTGTAGTTTGAAAAAGCTGGATTCTCTGGTCAATAGTGTGTGTAATGATAAAGATATTTTTCATGCCAAAATTTAAAGGAAAATAAAAATTTTTTGTTGATAAAAAAGATTTTTTAAACATCTACCAATGTAAAAACAGTAAAACAGCACCACGTCTGTTGTATGTTCTTTTCTATATTTTTGTCTTCCTGGCGATTAGAAGTGTGGATTCTTAAGTTCATGTCCCCCTTTTTTGTAACCATTATTACCATAACCATATATCTTATTAAGTTACTATATGGTAATTTTAGGCCGAAAATTGATACTGTATTATTTTTTCGGAAAAAAAAATTATAATCTTTTATAATTTTAAAGTGCTGTCTTTTGACACTTGTGGTCATCTACCAAAAATACTTAAATATTTTAACTACAGTAATAGGATGGTCCTTTTGGCCCTATGAATTTTGTCTATGCATCTTTTTCTGTTTATTATGTGAAGTTAGTAGACTATAGAGTGTATATTTTTACCCATTTTGCCATCTGCCAAGAATTCTGAGCTAAATCTGGTCGTTTTTTTCTTGTGAAAAATCTTTTGATAAATTTTTTTTCGCACTAATTCATGTTACAAATGTATCTTGGTAACCTTAATACATTTATTTGATTTATTGATATCCATCTGTAAAACATTTTGCTAGATTTTAATTACAAAATCATTATTAAACTTTTTCTTGATTTGAGATCCATTATGGCCTTGGTAGAAAAGGGTCTAGATTAGAGAGGGAACGGATGTAATTCAATATTTATATTTAATTAGGTGGATAGAGTGTGGTTGTGTCAGTAAAAATGGTATAAGTTAAAAATGGTATAAGTAAAAATATTAAGGCTTCTCAAAAATATATTTTTTTCATTTCAATTTTTCTTTCAGATATTTATATCTTCCCAAAAAAATAGATGTCAACTATTTCCTCTGTTGCCTTTTAAAGCTTTTAATTGATGAACCTTTTTCGGAAAATGAGCATTTCTGTGTTCTATTATATAAGCTATTATTCACATTATTGGATTTTACTGTTGAATTAAATAAGCTATATTCACTTCCTAGAGAGCTTCATTTTGGAAGACTGAGATTGATTTATTTACTTCTGGTCTTGATGTCTGTCCTTTAAATGCAAAGGTATATTTTATAATTTAATTTTGAGAGATTTTTTTCATTTCAGAGCATTTTTTTTATTGATTAATTATAATAATATTATACTAATAATATAATAATAATAATATTATATTATATTATTATTTGTATTATTATTTATTTTATTAATATTCCCGGCAGAGCTGACACCTGGCAAGGCTTTCATTATTATTATGAAATACGATGTATGTTAGATTTGGTATGTTAGAAAAATTTTATCAGGTTCTTTTCTCTTTGCTCTGCAGATTGTTAAAACTGTTTTAAATATATTTCTCAAAATTATAGTCTGATTTTAAAATTAAATTTGGTGCCCATGACTGGTAAATTTTGGTTTTGACACTTGATCTGAAAATTTAATTTTTTGATGCATAATTTAATAAACTATGTTCCGATTTGGCAAAATTTTTTTATGTCCGAGAGCTACATAAATTTTTGAACAATGTTGATTTTGAAAATTAGGTAATGTCTATTTTGGAAATTACTTTATTCTTTAAAGAACTTTGGAAAAAGACCTATCTCTTCCTTAATTATATATTTTGAAATTATTTGAAGCAGATATTTATAAAGTGTCAGTTTATCATTTAAGTTTACCAGACCAAAATTTTTTAATTTTTTAAAAAATTGAATGCAGCTAATAATTTGATTTTCTCATTTTCAATTTTTTGACTCACAAATCAATAATGGAAGACAGGTAAAGTATTTTTATCAGTTTATTTCATTTTCCTAATTTTCCAATGTTCCCCAATATGGTTTCAGCAATTGGGCTCCCAAATTTTGCCAAAAAAGTCCCATCTAGAGAAGCACTTCATGGTATGATATAAAACTCTCTAGGAATTTTATTCCATTATTTATAAGCAGTTATTGTCCAAAATGTTGTTTTAAATTTTTTTTTATGATTTAAAACTTGATAATATTTAAGCAAAAAATCATTTCACCTGGTGAATTTTAATATTCAAATATCTACATTTTTTCTATGATTGAATGAAAAAGGTTGGGTGTGGTAGTCCCTTCTTATAGTTTTAAAAAGGATAACATTAAAATAAAGTCTGAATTTAATAAAGCAAATGTTTGTTCATTATATTTTCATAGTGAATTATTTTTTTTATTATTATTGACCTAAATCTAGAAAAATTGTTCAAAATCATGCAAATAAAAATGTTTTCACATATGCTGGGTCAGCAAAATGTTTTCACTGATACTGGGTCAGCAAATTGCTTTTTAACTTTAGAAGTCTTGTGTCTTTCATTATTTCTTCTTCTCTCAGGTTCATTATAATATTGGAAAAGTGAATCAAGACAGTGGTGATCCAGATGTTGCCATAGCTGCTTATATTGAGGCCATAAGGTAGTACAAAGTTTTAATTTTTTAGTAAAGATCTATATAGAAGAGAGTAAATTTATAAACAAAGGCGATTATTCATGAGGTCAATTGTTATACCATTTTAAAATTTTAATTCTAAGAAAAAAATTTGATATTTTAAATTAAAATTTTAACTCTGATATGTGGTCCTATAAATTCACCCTTGTCCATTCGTTCTTCCACCGTTTGGCTGGTCATTTATCTTATGCTTTTTTTTTATTTCTTAAATTTTGCATGAAGTGGTGATAGACCCATAATGCAATAATACTAATTATCCTTTTGGATTTAAAAAAAATATATATCATTTTTTCAATTTTGGACTCAAATATGATCATTTTAGGATTTAAATATCTGTTTTTTCTCAAAATCTGTTTTTTAAAATTTCATGAGACTTGCTCAAAGTTAAAGTACTGTAGAGAGAACTTTTGACCCGTATGGTCACTTGCCAAAAGTTCTTCGGGCCTTGAAATTTGTCAGTATTTTTCAAGAGATTTTTGATTTTGTTGAAATTTTTTTTTTGATATTTAAAAAATGCTAAAATGTTTGCATTTTGGAAATGTTATTACCAGGCTTTGTTGTGACAATTTGACCTGGCGTATGAGACTCTGTACGCCTTATTTTAAAATGGCGTAGACAAACATCGTGCACCAGTAACGTAGAACAGGTGTATGATCGTACGCCTAAAATTTTGTGTTTTTGTTTTTTATATGTTTCAAGTGGTGAAATGAATGTACTAATCGTTGTTTAATGTTATGACTGTTTCATTACACCCAACTTATGTTTGTTGTTAACAAAACTTGACAATTATCCGAGTTTGAATTAGCAATTCGTTATTAGCAAATCACTTTTAGAATCAAAAAATTGATTGAAATAGCGAGTGAATTTTTTTCATCTTTTGATATATTTTTCAATTTTTTTTCATGTTTTGATATAATTTTTTACTTAGTTTATTTTTTCTTTACATTGATAAATTTTTTTCTTCGCAAAATTCATTTGTACCTTAAAGTTTTATCTTCGTCTACTTGGACTGTTTGATAATTCTATTGTTCGAAAAATCTTTTTTTTTAAATAATCTTATTCAGGGATTATTTTAATATAAAAATTCATACACGCGATACTGTTTTTGCTATTAATAACAGAACTTTTTTACTTCATTGTTAACAAGAATTCACCAAATAAAATCCCATGATGTTTAAAATTTATCATAAGCAAACAATAAAATTTATGTTTGTACATTTTTCTTTATTCCAACTAGTTGATTATCAGTTTTTTGATATAACATACCTTATTTATTTATTCACACACACTTTATTAGCAGTGTCTTTTGTAGAATTAATTATTTCAGTAAATACTTTTTTTCACATAAATACATTGTTTTTAATCTGCAGATTATTTTATATTTGTAGTCTATCTATCTCGTTACCTTGGAAATGCATTAAATATGCGTAATTATAAGCTAAACACAAACTATTTAATCCTTAAGCAATTAGGGTGTTATAATAATTATTTGATAAATGCTATTATTTTATCATGTTAATCACCCCTTTCTTTTTATACTAGTGATTATGTGAGTTAATTTTTTATGGAATATTTTCTTGTAATGATTATGCTGAAATATATAAATATAAATAGGAGGGGCATATACACGGCTTACTTTAATTTTAGCGTTTTCTCTAAATAAAAAACTGTTTTGATTTTTTATCAATATAAAAGTTATTCTTTAAGTAAAATAAACATACTGTTATCCTATCCATCAAAACGCATTAAACAACAGAAAAAAAAAATTGCATCGCAATAAGATTATAAAAACTTATTTAAAATTAACAGTAAAAATTTAAAACAGTAAAAATTTAAAAGCATTTTTGTGGCCTCTATAAGACTTAGTAAAATATTAATATTAGAGCCTCATATATCAACACGATATAATACAATTTTACAGCAATAGAGCTAACTTCATTAGCTATGATGCAGCTCGTCATTTTTATGTGTTCCAATATGCATATACGTTTAAAATAAACACACAAAAAATAGAGAGAATGGTTGTTCGATATTATATAAAAATAAAGTGATTATAATGAAGTTTTTGTGGTTTTGCCAGGACTGTTAGTTCATGAATAATTAACGATTAAGTGAAATTGAAGTAAAAAAAAACTTAGTGGTTGCTAAAACACAAAGTTAAACCGTAGCCAAAACAAATTGTTTATTCATCTTGCAGTAACGGTATTAGTTACGTATAATACTTAAACCACACAACATCAACTGCAATATGTGTTTTCATCATAAAACTGTATATATATATGCAAGAAAAAATTTTTTTTTGTGAAGTACGATTCAGAAAAGTCAGGCGTATTTGATCATGGTGTATGCTGGGACGTGCTTGTACAGCCGTACGCCATTCATGACAAGGCCTGTTATCAAGTGGCATACTCATTTTAGATGTAAAAACAACGTATTTAAAATTTTATCAGAATGGGCTTGTTTTTTTTTTTTTTTTATGAAATTAAATTACAATAGAGGACATTTTTTACCCATCTGGTCATCTGTGGAAATTATTTTTCCTAGGACCCAGGTCCTGATACATATATAGGTGTTTTTACACTTGAAAAAAATTTTGTTGAAATATTTTCAATTTTCCAAAAATTTTTATATAAGATCTTTTAAATATTTTTATATTCGTTACAAACTTTAGTGCATTTTTATCTAGACTTGATCCAACTTATGACCAGCCTATGAATAACCTGGGGAACATGTACCAGGTGAATTTTTTTTATTACTAGTGCCCTAGAGAAACTAAATCACAAATCATGATAGGCTACAGGCTACTCATAGTAAACAATTAGTATTCAGATCATCAGATTTTTGGGTGACTATCTTTAAATGACTAGATTTTTTGATCTCTGGGTATTTGGTTTGTTGGATCTTTAAATTTTTTTATCTTTGACTCTTGGATCGTTTTATTATTGAGTTTTTAGATCAGTGGATTCTAAGACTATTAGATCTATATTACTCAATGTTTGGTTCACTGGGATTTTCAAACCACTAGACCTTTGCAGTTATTTATTGAAATCTGCACATTTATACATTACTGAATCTTTAGATAAGCAAATCTATGGACCAGGCAATCTTTAGATAAGGTAATGTTTAAATAATTGAATCCCTGTGGAGAAATTTAGAAATCCAACAGTAGTTGATGGAATTGGTTGGAACTTAGTGATATGAAATGTGGAGTTGTAGTTGTTCCAAGTATATATTTATCCAAAGAACCTCTGTTCTAAATATCCTATGATAATAATGTTCTCTGTTTCAAATATCCACTGATTTAGATACACAGTGTAGAATTAATTCAAAAATCCACTAACTTAAAAAATTTAAAAACGCAGTAATTCAAAGATTATTTGAATATCAAGTGATTCAGATGCTTAATGATTCAAAGATGTAGCGACCCAGACATGTTCTTGTTCAAAGATCTCGTGACCCAGACATATTGTGATTCAAAGATCAAATGATCCAATATTCCAAATACCCATTTATTTAAAGATACAATGATTTTAAGATCTAGTTATATCAATGATTCAGTGATTCTAAGATTTATGGCCCAATATGAAGATTGTATAGCCTAGAATGGCATGATTTGGTGACATGATATAGTCAATGTTTTAGTAAGAGTATATAGAATCTCTGAGAATAATATCTCTAAATATTTTTCAGAATGATATTTTGTCGCCTCAAATTTAACTAGCTTGGTTGGCTAAGAATTTTTCAGTTGTATGAAAACAAAAAACTTAAAATTTTCATCACTTTACAAATCACTGCATGCAAGTATGTAAGGCTAATTGATATTTATTTCTTTTTTTTTTCTTTGTTATCATCCCAAGATCTTTCCATTAAAATCAAACTTTTTCATGCTATCCCCACTATTTGCTTTTTGACCTCCGAAAGGAAAATGGGCTTATGAATTCATGTCCGTCCTTCTGGTTTTTTCCTTTTTCCCTCCTGGGCGTAAAAAAATGTAATTGCAGCAAGAAAGAAAGATACCTCCTCCGACAGAAATGCCTTACAAATGTCATTATATTATAAAGAGAAATTTTGTATAGGTTAATGCTCCACTGCATTCAAACTTAAATTTCTAAGTATAAGAATGAGACAGTTATAAATATTGGGCAAATGCAAACAGTGTACCACATGTTAGTTGGTTCATTATAAGAAGAAACCCTCCATGTAACCCAAGTTTATAGAGATGACCTCTATTTGTGGATGAAAAGACTGATATAGCTGCTGAATATTCTTTTGATAATCTCTTAAATCAAACATCTCAGCTCTTTTCAAAATATAGATATCAAAAATTCCAACTTTGCCAATTCGACACTAAAGATTAGATGACGTCAAAAATCGGAAAACATTACACCGAATATATATCCTAAGATGTTCTGTAGTTGAAGTAGCAGAGCTGATGGACTGTTGCAATGATAGCAAAGAGGGTGATTTGGGTGACCATGGCTCACTTTACCCTTGTTCTTCTTTGTTTTTAAACTGTACAACAGAGTCAGAATCTGAAGATAGTATTCTGTAAATAAGTCAATCAACAGTCGTCTTGGTGCTTCTGTAAACCAAGGTTTTAAGCTTCTAAAAGAGCTAGAACTAGTAAAAGACTGAGCGATAGACCAACTTAAAAACAAGCTCAACCAAAAAGGCCATCTTCATCAAAAAGCAAACAAGTAGTTCTTTCAGCAACACCAGTAGATCCTATAATGCTCTAAATACAACAGGTGTATTAAAAGATCCTTTGTCAGATCAACAAAATGCAAAAGTAGCTGTTTGGGTCAATGAAAAGATGAGCCAATTATTTTGCAAATTTCAACTTTAGTGTCAATCCTGGTCTAATGGTTAACATAGGCAGCAAGAAGCAAATGGATTTCATCAAGCTTTCTGTTACAGATTAGTTTATAGATACAATGGTAGTAGAAACAAATTTTCATGTAACTCAAGAAATAAAGAGTTCCTGTTTAAAGGACTAGAAACTAATAAATGCTGAAGATATACAACAATTTCTTGGCATTGTCCTTCCCTTCATATGGGATGTGTCATATTACTTGAACATTACTGGAATAGAAAACTTCATAGATTTCCAGTTTTCTTGAAGTTAATAAGCCAAAATAAATTTTATCCAGAAGTTGGAATTCTGGATTTTTGGGTTTTTGAAGCTTGAATAATAGTGAACTAATTTTGGAACAGTTAAACTACACAATCCATTCTGTTCTATTCTCCTGGTGGAAATCTATCGATTGATGAATCTATGATGCTTCGAAGGGGATTTTTCTTATTCTAGTGATGTATCAAGGAAAATACAGAAACATGGTGTCAAGTTATCAAAGCTTTGTGAGTCTTTTGGTTTCGTTAGAAAATCAAAATGCATGTTTTTTGAGTCAATTCCTGACATATACTCCCTAGGTCAAACAGGAGCTATTGTTTTGGAGTCAATGGAGAACTTCCATAAAGGTCATTGCCTGTTTACCTATAACAGCTTCAATTCCTTTGAATTAATAAACCATGTGATCAAGTAAAAAAACCTATGGATGTTTTACTTTAATAAGTAACCACAAGTTGAAACCAAAAGAAGTTGAAAAGTCAGATTGAAAAAAGTGATGTTGTGAGCAAGAGTAGAGATCGTATGATTGTTGTTGAATGCAAAGATAAACGGAATGTGCTAATGATCAGCAACAAGCATTTTTTGGAGATGATAAAGGTGTCAAATAAAAGAGTTGTGAAGAAAACATAACCCTTTATCATTCGGCACAACATTAAAGGCATGTCAAAAATTAATGGTATCATATATTATAATTGCCTGAAAAAGGTACAAAAAGATTGCTATGAGTTTATTGATGTTTGTATTTAAAGGGATCCTGAGGTCAAAAATGATGTCAAATTAAATAATAAGATTATAGAAATATAGATAATCCTTCTTTACCTTTTAAAACTAATAACGAAATATCAGGTGTTTTGTTTTCAATTATGTAGCTCGAAATGCCTATCCTTTTGACGCACTTTTTCAAAACTCAAACATTAGATACCAATCTCCCGGAAGTTTTGACTTCACAACTGAGCCTACATTTAAGCTTTTGCTTACATTTACTTGTAACGTTACTTTTTGTGGTAATAAATTGCAATATAAAAAGTAAAAAAATTACATTATTTGATCAAAGCCACTTGTACTGGTTTATTATGGTTGAAATATCAATATTATTTTATGTATATAATATAATATATTATATAAAATATATCTCACTGCATATCAAAACAGATTTTTAAAGCACCTTGTAGAAACCAGGTTATCTGATTTGAAAGAGAAAACAGAAACATATAAATAAAAGAAGTAGTTTTTAACTTTTGTTGTTACAAAGAAAACAAACTTTCAAGAAAATATTTCGCGAAACTATTTTCGATGTCTTCAGTATCATTATACCAATTCGAACCGAAACTTCAACTTACTGATTTAGAGAATGTTGAAGGAAGTGCGCAAGAAATGAATCGCAATCGCTAAGTAGTCATCTACAAACAAATCGGCTAGATTTAGATGTAGACGATTGATGTAGTAAATGCGACAGCTGTTCTGTGACGCCCGTCAATAGAGAATGTTTGTGTTGTCATGAAATAGCTCAAGTCAAAGCAAAAATACCTGGTAACTCTTTTCGAGTGAAAAGAAGTAAATAAGTTAATATTGATATCAATTTAAGAAACTAAATAGAGTTGTTATAAGAACAGACCAAGTCAATTTTTCGTTTTGCTTTGCTGAACCCTAGTTTGGTGGAGATCGATTTTTTTTTTTTTTTTTTTTTATGAAAAAAATACATTTAGTTATTTTTGAGGTTTGAAGAAACAATTTGTTTTTAAACGTAATTTGTTTCATGTTTTAAGTCCTCCCCCAGTTTCTTTCATAAGAATTTGACGTATTAATGTATTGAACTTCATGATCATAGATAGATATTCATTTGTTTAAAAAGTACGACGATTCAATTTCCCCCGGCTTTGACCGTTTGTTTATTAAGTAAATCACATTCTTCAAAAAAAATAAATATTTAAGCCAAACAACATTGTAGATTGTAATTTAAGTAAATCGAACGATTTACGGATGTTCTGGAAAAACTGGGATTATATCAAGTTGATTCTGCACTAAAAGTGACTTTATTTATTTATAAAAAACAAAAAAACTATTGGAAGTAACGTGAATTCAAACATTCATTCTTTGATAAACATTATTTGTTCATATTACAGGCTATATATCACCCGTGTAAAAAAAGCTTCAAAAAAGCCTGTCTTGCTAGAAATAAATTAATTAATTAATAACTTCTTTTAACTGTATACTTTCGCCAAATCACCTTTAGTTGAAGGCCGCTGTTATATAATGCCTTTTAAATATTTTTCGCTCCTTTGCAGAGAAAAACACTATTTTCACAGCGAGTTTTTTAATGAAACTTCCTAAAAAAATTTTTTATAATATACATAGATATTTTATAAAGAAATTTTGGTCTCACCTAAAGGAAAATATTTTATACTACTAGTGTTCTAGAAACCACCCTTAAGATGAAAGCAATAACAAAAGAAATTAAAAACATACACACTGACAGTAAACGTGTATGTAATACACAAAATAACGCAAATATAACTAAGAAACATTTATTTTGGAACATTTTTTTTCTTGTCACATAATAAAATATCGCGCTATATTTTTACAATAAGATTGTTTCAACACCATCTATTCATCTATTTCTGAAAATCGTGCCATGTTACATTAATGTTCATTTCATCGAATAAAACAGCTATCCAAGCTTTTCGTGTTTCTTTATGCTTTTCGCTCGGTAACTTGAAATAAGAAACATCTTTATTGTTTCGACTTTGGTTATTACAACCATATACACAACAATAAGGCATCCTATTTAAATATAGAATAAATAAAGAATTTTAACTAAAGTCTGGATGAAAAATCAATTATTGCTACGATATTACTGTTCTTTCTGTCGATTGCCAAAGCTTCAAGCTTAGTCGTGATGTCACAATTGCGTAGAGTCTGGGCTTTAACAAACTTTCAACTCGAACTTGAATACAGCAGTATCATGTGATAGTGGAATTATGTTGTTAAGAGTTGTACTTTACGATATTATTTTTATGTAGTATTTATAATTACTCTTATAGTATTTTTAGAGTGTTTAGTGGTGATTTTTATTATAAACTTTATGTGACCTTTGGGATCCCTTTAATGCTTATTTTCTTAACTGCAAATTGGCCTGTGTGTTGGTGGATGTTTTAAAAAATACCATGTTAAAATAAAGTTTTTTATCCAGTATTTTTCTTGAAAGAAAGTTACAATAGATATAATTAAATTATGTCTATCTGCTAATGTAATTAGAGTTAGTCGTTCAAAAACAAACTTAATAAAAAGTTTAGAGAAATAAAAATAACCATCAGATGATTTAAAACATCTGATCAGGCGAAAATCAGATTTAAAATAAGTTTATGAAACTACAAATATGTTTGTAGTTTGCAAATAAGTGACACCTGCTTACTATGGGTATGCTTTTATTTGGCAAAGAAAAGATGCCCTCTTAATACGAATATACTCGTTGGTAGCAAACGTGTTGAGAACATTAAGTGTTTTGGAAAATTTATACAATTCAGCAGTTTTGTAAAATTGCTTAAAAAGGTTGTAAATAAGTCAAAAATCTCCCTTTAATAAAAATGGACTTAAGCCATTGAATCAACAACACTTGCTGTGAGTTGTAAATTCATGAATTATGTAACAGAATTTTCCAATAATGAAGCATATTTTAGGCATATCTCAATGTAAAAATTAAAAAAAAAAGTTGAACCTCAATTTAAAATTTATAAATATTATACAAATATAATGTAGAAAAGAAAAAAAAAAACAAAAAAACATTGTACAAGATTGAATTTTTAAATTACCCTTAAATGATTTCAATTGCATTTTGGTTTATAGGATAAGAAAATGTTCAAAGAGGCAGAATATCATCTACAGACGGCTGTCAACATAAGGTAGGTTTCACCCCATACTCATTTTCATGGTTTAGGTAAACCTGGAGCATCTGAAATAGAAAATTTGTTCAATCCTTGATAATGGTCCTTGGTTAGTTTCCATAATGTTTGTTTGTACAAAAACAGAAAAGCTAAATTTCAACATATTCAAGATGCAAGTTTAGGGAAAGGTTAATTTTTCTGTAAAATTTTGAAATTTGGGCAAAAATTTTGCATATATTAATGTCAATTAATAATTAACTTTGTTTGATACTGATGAGGGCATGTGTTTTATTATATATAATAAAAGCATGGGAACATCTCACTTTCTTATCTTAAAATATGAACAAAATCATTACCTAAGTCTACTTTCAAGAAAACATAATTTTTGTGCATGCTTTTCCAAATATTTACTGACATCATTACATTTATTTTTGACCAAAACTCCCAAAATTTGATAACAAAATTAAATCTGTTTTTAGATGGTGCTGTGCAAGAATAATTGACTCTGGAAAAGCCTTAACTAATTGGAAGTAACTTTTTGAAAGAATTAGGCAAAGACTTTAATGACTGAAATTTGAAATATAACTCTTAAATAAGCAACTTATGAAAGAAATAATATATCAAATAATATATTAAATAATATATTAATAAATATTATTTAATTTAACTTGCTTAAATAAGCAAATTTTTGATATTTAGGTTTTTATAGTACGCTGAAGCTTCCCAAACCTTAACATTGGAAGTAAAGGTTATATCTTGTTTGTTTTTATGGAATTTTGTGCGCTGTTTTGTTTTCAGGAAATAGAGACAGTTTTGGGGGAAGATCAATTTTTAATTTCTGAAGGTGCAAAACATTAATTATTATTATAAATATTTGAATTATGAACATTTATATTTATTATAAATAATTTTTATAAATATTAAATATTATGTGGAGAGGAGAGAAAACTAAAAACTCTAAAAAATGTTTGAAAAATGTACTTTTATTCAATAATTTTAACGAATTCTTCATCACTAAATCTTTTAATTTGTTTTAATTAAAATTTAAAAATCATGTTTAGGTCTTAGCGTTTTCTATTCTAAGCAAATCTTGGACCATTAAAGAATAGAAAAAGAAGACACTATGTTGATTAATTGAAAAAAGCAAAAAAAGGTCCTTAATTTTGTCAAAATTGGAATCTTTCAAAAATTTTAAAGTTATAAAAATATTCTGAAATGCGATTTAAAAAATAGGTATTATTAGGCCTAAATTGACCAAAAATTGTTGAAATTTTTGGCAAAATTTATATTAAGTTGAAGGGCCATCTTTTTAACATTTCGATTGATTTTTTTTTTAAGAAAATATGTTAACAATTTGACAAAATTCAATCTTGTTAGAAAATATAATTTTTTTAAATCTTGGGATGTCTTCAATTTTTTACGTATTTTGAATTTGTATTTTGTTATTTAAAAAATTTTTTTCTGAAACTGATGTGTCCTTAAGAAATGTCCTGGCTCTGCTAAAAAAAAATTTCATACCTTGAAAAATACACTTAGATTGTATCATTACAAGTTATTAGCTGATGCACGTATTAAATATTACAGAGCCATATTCCAAGGTTTTCTTGTCAATATCAAGTAAAACTAGTTCAAAACTAATTTTAAATTTTGAAACTAATAAGTAATCCCCTTAAAATATATTCTTTTTTTTGTTTTTGCTCATAGTTTCTGACTCAGTCTGTATATTTCACGAAATAATTTTCCCAATTGGGTCATTCCAGTCAGGTTCAACAAGGGTCTGAAAATGATGTTTGCCATTTTACTTGGAAATTTTCACCATTTGTTGGTATATATAAGAGAAGCAATTCCTTAAAATTCCAACTCATGCCTATGCCTTTTTTCTTATATTATAACCGTTTTTAAGTTTTTAGAGCAATCTGGAGATATCTGCCTATGGAGATTTCCTCATTTTGAAAGGCTATTTATTTCAGTTGAGATTATTTTAAAGTTTTTGAGAGGATACCACCCTATCCTATTCCAAGAAGAGTTCCAAAAACAAACGCTGTATTTAATCGTATCTTTTTCACTGAGCCAAAAAAGCCAAAAATCTGGTCAGGAGGGGACAATTTTGAAAATTATTGAAATTTTGAATGACTCATTTTTAAGCAACTCAGTTAAAATGGCTCATTTTAAAAATAATGATGGTGGTTATTATGGTAGTAACAACAACTTTCCAACGTATTTGTATTTTTAACGTAGGGCCAACCGACAACCAAGGAAATTTCCTGGTATAATTTATTCAATTTAAATAAAATTGTCTCATTTAAGTGAACATTACTTTGCAGGAACTGGCTAGTGTGACACACTAGGTATCAACAAAGAAAGTAGTTACACCTTTAACTTCACACTGTGTGAAGGCAAATAACTGCTTGTATTACAGCATTTTGGGTAACATTAAACACTTTTGAAGTTTTTGAAATGGGACAATTGTTAAACATTGAACTACTTCACTCGCTGCTGACATTTATTTGTTGCAATAACTTAACCAATTGGACACACGCTGTGCATTCTGAATATTGCTCTGCAAATTGTGTCTCATCTAGTGCTACTGCAACAACTTTTCTGAACATTCTATTTACATTGTTTATTTTATGCTTTCCTAAGAGTGTAGTCCTATCATTTTTGAAAGTTTTCAGTAGAGAGCAATCTAGCAACTGAAGAGACTGGTTAATTCGTGGATCTTTGGCGCAGTGATCTAAGGAGCCGAACTGAGGAGACTAGTATAAAAGTTATGTGGTTCGAACCCACTTGATGACTGCTATCTTATTTCAGACAACATAATATAGCAGAATTTAGATGGTGTATGTCTGTCCTCGTCTTGTTTGCAAATTTGTAAAATATGTATTTATATAATAAAAAAAAAAATTTCAGTAGCTGGTTCGAACAATGAATCTTTAAGGCTATGGTGTGCTTTTTCTGGATCAACCTCCTCTTGTTCTGAGAATAGCTTTAAGAAACACTTTCTGTATATTTTTTGGTCTGGTAGAATATCATAATTGACTAAATCTTGTTTGTATTCTTTAAGTGTTATTTCATGAAGATCTGTTTTAACTATTAACTTGTAACACTTCGAAGGATCTGCACACTTTCGAAAACCATTTGTAAAGTCTTGTAGAAAACGGCTTTTATGGTGTGGTTAAACATCAACAACGTCTTTGAAATTGCCTATCTCTTTCCATGATCTGAGTATCTGAGAAGTTTTGCCTCTTCAAGTGACAAGTCTTCTACTTTTGTATTGAAAAAAACTCCTATTTTTACGTTTTGTATTGAAAAAAACTCCTTTTTTTACCTGTACCACAATGCAGATCCAGGACATTTCCTGCTGAAATTTATTTCTATATTTATTTATTACCTGAAAGAAAATAAGAA
>JAUZNK010051164.1:0-13183 GCA_035046665.1 Euphysa ruthae
CCGCCACGTGGGCCCATCTGGAAATATTGTCTCGGCAATTTGTTGGTTCCCCACGTTAAATATAACATTCTCTCTCTTCTTCTTATCATCTTTTTAATCATTCTCAATAAATTTCACTTGGGATATGTTGAAATTTTGGCTTATGTTATTTATTATTTACACTTGGGTTATGGATAATACCAAGGATATTATTTATGTTTGAAAAAATTTTTAAATAGATAGGCATTCTGATACCAAATATATTTGCCAATAGTTTAAAATATTGGTTGTAATTGATTGGTTGAAAATAAATTTATTTATTTTTAAACCAATTTCTCTGGTTCTGGTTTTTTTTTTTTACTGTAAATTCAAACAGGATTTTTTATTTTAGTTACCCATAGTGACGAATTATGAGAAAAAAATTGTTCTTAGGCTTAATGTAGTCTACCTTTTGAATCTAAAAGTGATTTCTTACTAACTTATGAAGGTAATAACTCATTAAGAGTGTTCCAGCTACTCTTTATTTTTGCAGTACCACTGTGTCCTGGACCTTCTTTGGCTCTAGATAATAAATTTGTTTCACAACATTTGGGATCAGATCTCAGCAATGCACTGTTTCCCTGAGCAAGCTCTTTTTCAAACTCCTGATCTTTTTTTGTTTTTGTTTCAATGCATTATTTCTGCACAATTTAAATTTTTGACTTTTAACTTTCCCTGCATTACCGTTAATCAACACTTTTTACTTATTAAGGTTAATTTGTAAATCTCTTGGCTCCAAAGCAGACTTTCTGCCTTTACCTTGACTGTTATTCTTGAAAGCTTCTCACTTAATAATGCTAAGTCATCTGCATAGAGTCACTCTTGTGGTCTTAACTTAAGAGATAATAAGGGGCTTAACACTGAAACTGATGTAATCCTACATATGTTTAATGTATTCTTAGTCTAAATCCTGCTTCCAGAAATTGCATTAAATTCATGAAGTAGCTTCTTCTGCGGCAAACTTCATCATGGTTCTCCATGCTTTTCCCCTGGGTACTCTATCAATTGCTTTCACTAGGTCCATGAATAAGTATAGATTCTTCTTTCTAACCATTTAATTCTCATGTGACTGCTTTAAAATAAACATTGTATCTGTATTTCCACAGCTTTCCATTGAACTAAATTGCATCTCTTCTAACTACTTCAACTGTGCCAACCTATTCTATGCTAACCTCTTCTTTGATAAGTTTCTCAATGACTCTCCATCACCTGGTCTCTTAACCTATTTTATGCTAACCTCTTCTTTGATAAGTTTCTCAATGACTCTCCATCATTTTTCTCCATCACCTGGTCTCTCAACTTCAAACCGCTATAGTTTCTAAGGCGTCTTTTTTACATTGGTAACAGTTTTCTATTGCGCTGAGCTCCCATTCTGCATATATTTTGCCCTCTTAACTAAAATTGAAAATCCCGGCATATTTTCTAATATATTGTTCACTCACATTATCCCTATCTTCTTTACACATCATTTTAGCTGTTCTAAAAACGTCTTGCTTATTTCTGGCTCAACTGTGTTCAGACAAAATATAAATAAATTTATAGTTTTTTTATTAGGATCAGAAATACTCCCATGCTATTATTTTTATCATTATTATCCTATTTATTATTTGTTGCAAAATTTAATCGACAGCGATAAGATTTTGTGCAACCGATAATATTGCTGCGGTTAGTCATTTTCTGTGGATTTTAAAAAAGGTCGTTTTTTTTGCGGATTAGTTGTACGATATACGATTTCGGATATTGTTGGGTTCATTAAATGAGCGAATAGTTTCTTTGAATTTGGGTGAAATTATTCATGATTCAGCATCCGTTATAGATTTTTTACCGCAGTCGAATATGTTGTCTTTTTCCCAGCAATGTTGAGAGATTTTGTTGTTTTGATCAGCATTTTTTACAGCACGTTGATGCTCTTTGGTTTGATTGATATTTTATGTTTAGGTTCACCAATATATGGAAAAACAATCTGTACAAGGAATATGATATACAATGTTGTTTTTTTCGTTAAGATCAAGAGGTTCTTTTGGATGCAAGAGTATTTTACGAAGAGTGTGAAATTCATAGAAGGCAGTTGGTAAATTTTTGCTAAGTGCTGCAATAAAGGGGGAGGTTTATTGAGCAGATAGGGTAGGCTTTGTTTTCAAAATTTTTGCTTTTCGTGTGATATAAATTCTTTAGGATATTTGTTAGCGGCTAGTATGATACTAAGATGTTTGAGTTTATCTTCGAAGCCTTTCGGATCATTGATTATTTCTTTGGCACGTTTAAATAAGTAATTGACTACGCTTTTTTTAACAGATTTTAAATTATTGGAATTGAAATTTATATACTGGTCAGTGTGCGTTGGTTTACGATAGACTTTGACAAGAAAAGTTATTATCATGGCGAGTCACATGTGTCAAGAAAAGTGGTTCAGTTATTAGATTAATTTTCAATGGTTAATTAGATTTTATGAAGGTTGTTTAATAATTTGAAAAATGATTGCTGATAAGTTATGTTAAATAATGGCAAATTTATTGTTAACAAAACGTTTCCAAACTTTAGGTGGGTGTGTGGTAGCAAGAAGAGCAAGTGATTTGTGGTATTGCATGTAGATTTCGGCAGCAACAGAACTAGGACCACCCGTAGGAATACCTTCGGATTGACTTAAGAATTTCCCATCAAATTTAAACAAAGTCTTTGTATGAATTTTACGATATCAAGCAGATCTTTCAAAGATATTGGTGTTTTTTTCTTTTAGAGAAGTAGTCATTATCAAATAAATATAGATATATGACTTTTGGAAATTTCACATTTAGTTTGTTGTTAAGTGTATTTTGTAAAGCGAAATATTTTCTGAAGTTATAGCACATCTAAGCATTGTCTAAAATAAATGAAACTTTTTGAATCACTTTTGTAAGGTTTGGTAATAGAGGAGGATTTTTGGGATCAATACTGATACATGCTCGACGTTGTATGGACTCTAACTTGATTAATGTTGAGGTTTAAATTTGAATCTCCACAGTAGGTAATTATCTAGACGATCATTGACTGGAATATACATAACAAAGCTTTAGTTGTTAGTAGCGGACTCAATTGTTGCATTAAATGGAGTCTAGTGGTTGCTCTTTTATATTTGTTGGAGAATTCATCGTTCAACGAAAGGTTTGAGTTCAGTACAACACCAAGATACTTATATGATGTTGTTGACACGATTTTTGTGGAATTGTAGGAGAGATCTAGTTTTTCAGGGTGATAACCTTTTTGATGTTCCAAAAAGCGTTGTTTCTGTTTTCCCTTTTTTCAAGTTGATGATGAGATCATTGAATCTGTTTCATTGAAGAATATCAAAAACAGTAAAGGACCGAGTATGGAACCTTGCTGTACGCCACACGATAGCAGTTGTTTTTCAGATAAAACTTCTTGAATTTCTTCTTGCTGCTGTTGAGTTGTGCAAGCTCAATTCCGTTTACACAATATACTTTCATTTTTTCTAGTAGAGTTTTTCCTAGTTATAGTGTGTCAAACTTTGCCTTTGTATGGTCAATAAAAACCGCTCCAACTTCTCTTCGTCCACATACTTTCGAAAGTTATCTGTGAACCACAATGTTGCAAATTCCGTTGACCTCTTCTCTCTGTAGCCAAATTGGTGGTTACTTAGGAGATGGTGTGTTTCTAGGTACTCTGAAAGTTGTATGTGTACTGCTCGCTCGAGTATTTTTGAAAGAATAAGAAGAATGAGATTGGACGATAGTTACTTAAAGTCCCTGATTTATGAATTGGGAGGATCTTGGCAAGTTTCACCATCTCTTCTACCAACAATGCTTTTTCTCCCACTTCTCCTTATCTGACTTGTAACATGCCTAAATTTAAACTGTAGAATTTGCATTTCCTAAAATCCCCTTTTCTTGTTGATGTGGTTGCTGACCCAACTGGTAACACCTTCACTTCCTGTTTGAGTTTCTGTCAGTTATTCAGTCATCTATTCAAGGCTTAAGAGCACTTCACCTGTCTATAACTAAAACAGTACTGGTCACCAAAACACTATTTCTTCTAAACTTTGGTAGAAAGTCAATTAACACTACTTTGATTTTTATCAAGAATAATCAATCTTTGAAATTATTTTCAATCATATTTTCTTGTCCACCCTCTGAAGCATTCTATCTTGCCGAAACCCAAGACGGGAAGGATACATGAAGTGATGACCCACCTAACGAAAGCAGTTAGTTGATAATAATCCAAGATATGATAAAAAGCGATGTTAAGCTAGTTAGTGGAAATAAAAAAAAAAAAACACTCCTTAGAAATAATTTTGAACTTCGGTTTTTGTTTGTAAATGTGAAAGGCCTTTCAGTTAAAATAAAGATTACTGGAAATAGAATTATAAATGGACGTTAATCATTGAAATTTTTTATTTCAAAAAAATATTTAAATATTTCCTTTTTAGTTTATGTGTAAAATGAAGAGTTATTCGATTAGAATTTAATTTTTATTATGTTGCTGTTTAATGTAGAGATGTTACGCTCCGTTATTCTGTATACTGTTGGAATAACAGTGAGGTTGTTGATTGTTTCCTCATTGTGAATAGGAGTCTTGGAGTAGAAGTAAATCCCGTAAAGTTTTTAAATATTTCTTAATAATATACAATAATAAAATTAATATCTTAATAAAATTTTATTTTATTTTTTGAATTTGGTTTTAGGAAGTTCCTCTGATGCCATCATAGACCTTCAAGTTAGGATCAAAGAGTTAGAACAAGATGCTGAAGAACTGCGGCACGGTCATTCTGAGGAAATTGAAGAGTTACGCTTGAACTTAAAACGCTCTGAGTCAGCAAATTTCTTCGGTCTAAGGCGAAATGAAGAAATGGGGTCAAAGATATTTTATATGCAGAATGAAATGGAAGAGATGGAACGAAAACATCAAATGATTGTTGCTTCTTATCATGAGAAACTTGAAAGTCTAGGAGTGGAAGTTGATGTTACAGAAGGTGCGTTGAGGTACCATGAAGAACTTGAAGATAAGGTGAAGCAGCTGCAAGGTGATCTAGATCGCTTATATCGTGAGCGCGATAGTGAGATAGAAAGTTTTACATTACGTTTGCAAGAAGAAAAACGAGAAGCTATTCAAGAAGCGACTGATAATGTGTTGCGGTTAGAATCACTTATTGATGAAATGAAAACAATTCATAGCAATGAAAAAAAAGAATGGGAACGTTCGATAACAAGTGAGAAGAATGATGTTGGACATGAAAAAAAAATTACTGAACTCGAAATTGTTTGCGAAACGCTAAAGGAGGAATATGAGGAAGAAATAGAAGAACTTTCCAAAGAACACAAAAAGGAAGTTGAAAAACTACGCTTATTTTATGAAAAGGAGATCAACGAGGCCAAACGTGCCACAGCTCCTGGAAGAAAGTCTTCAGTAGATCATAGTTCTATTTCAAAGGGTGTTGTGAAAGAAATTAAAGAAAAGCATGACAAAGAAGTGGAGAACCTTAAGAAAAACTTTGAAATACAACAGCAACAAGCTAAGATCATTCAAGAGCGAGAAATTGATGACATTCGAAAGCAGTATGATGAAAAACTTAAAATAAGCTATAAAGATGGAATGCGTAGACAAAGTGTGTCTGAGCGAAAATCAGACGCCTCCAAAATACGCGATCTTATTTCAGAAAAAGACAATTTATCAACTCAGTTGCTTGAAGTTGAGATCAAGTATGATAAGGACTGTGCTGCATATGTTGAAAAAATAAAAGAACTTAGAGCTATTATAGCTGAATTAAAAGGATATAAAAATAGTGATGAAAATCAATCAACGGCTTCTGAGGGTAGTGAGGGTCCACCTTCCGGATCTTTGTTAATGCTAGGTTAGTATAATGTCAGTTGTTTAGTGAACCATCCACAGACCTTAATCAAAAACCTTTATTTCATCCTTTTTTCACCGTGTTTGCTTGAAATGCCAAATATAATAAAGTGAGTATCCCATATTTCACCCAAGAGAGCATGTGAATATTCCATATTTGACTCACGACTGTCTTCAAAAAATGTACATATGTCTATAATTTTTTTTTCTCTATTTTTTTAAAAATTCTATAGTAGTAAGCCGCATTTTTTTTAATCCTCTAAAGTTTTGAAGTAAGCAATATCAGATGTTTTGTATGAAAAGAAACGTTACCTACATGTATTGCGAAGCTTTTGCAAAAGTTTTAGTTATCATAACTCAGAAATAACAGCTCATAACGTAAGTAACTACGTGGGTAAGTAAGTGAGTGAGTTTATAAGTTTGTTAGTATGTAAATAATAATAAGCAAGCAAATAAGTAAGCTATTTTGTGTTTGATATTATGATGAGGCGATATAAAGTAGGCTTCTTTTGGTTGGCTTTTTACCTAGCTTTCTATTAATACCAAAATATATCCGGTTTACAAAGAGTTGTAGCCATAGTTTATATGTTTACATGTATCGTTCCTGTAGGAACCATTTTAGGTGGCGCAATTTCGAATGAGTTAAAATAATCTTATTGATTTGCAGGTGAAGAAGATATTAAAAAATTAGAAGAATTACAAGAGCAAATACGACGTTATGAGAGAAGGATTGATTATTACCAACAAAAATCTTTGCGTGATAATTGTGGTGAAAGTGAACGTGTATTAGAACTACAATCAGACGTGGTTAACTTACATAAGCAAGTTGAAATGATAAAAGATAGCAAAAGAAAAGCTGTATATGATAAAGAAAAGAAAGAGAAAAGTAAGATAATGCACAATTATATTTAGTGATGATAATTTTTCAATTATTTGCCTTGCGAATCCATAAAAAGTTATAATGTGTGTACTTAATCGTTATAAGATATCGTTTTAAAGGTTTTAACATCTCGTTACAAGATGTTGTTTTGATGGCTTTAACGTCATATTAGAAGATATTGTTTTGCTGGCTTTAACGTCATATTATAAGATATTGTTTTGCTGGCTTTAACGTCATATAAGATATTGTTTTGCTGGCTTTAACTTCATATTATAAAATATTGTTTTGACGGCTTTAACACCATATTAGAAGATGTTATAAAAGTTTGTTTTGTTGGTTTTAACATCAATAGTGCCGTATTAAGAGTTTTTGGGCACAGCACGACGAATGAAGCTAGGAGAAAAATTGCATAACAATGCTTTAAGCCCCCCTTAGTGGGGTTTGGGAACATTTTTAGGATTTGAGGCCATCAATGGGTTTGAAACACCGTTTTCCGTATTTCTTTCCATCCATGACAAGGATACCAATAAATAAAACTCTTTTTTATATTTGTTTATTTATATTAGTAAAAGCTGATTAGTTTTTCCTTTCAAATATTCCACAGATTGATAATTAATGAAGAGGAGGCTCATCACTGAGATAGTCACTGTGATAGTTGAGTTAAATATTTTCTGCCATACCTTAGTTTAAAATTGGACAATTGTGGAAGTCTTGTAAAAATTTCACGTTGTGGTGATTTCACTTTCAAAAAACACCAATTCCTGCCTGTGGAGAGTCGACATTAGGAGGAGAATCCAGCTATAAAGTGATGCCAAGATTTTTTTTTAATAGCAATGGAAAATAAGATGATATAACCTACTTAACTATGCTATAAGGTGAAGGAAAGATATTGTATATGTCAGCACCCTGCGAGGCTGAGCAGGTGACGTGTTAGAAATATTAGAGTGGAGATCTTTTGATGTGTGTTGTGTCCAAAGATTCAATGGTATGAAGATTTTCTGGATTAGTACTAGTGATGAATATGGTGGGAGTAGGCATACTCATATCAAAGAAGTGGGTAGAAAAATTTTTTGGTGTCAAGCTTATCAGTAATTGCCTTATGATGAGTTTTTAATGGGTAGTAGGACCATCACTTCCATTTCAGTTCATGCACTCAGATGTTAATGTAGTGAGGAAGACAAGGATAATTTTTGAAAAGTTGGTAGTAGTGACATCTAAGTTTAGGGACAATGAACTTGATATTTTAGTTGGTGAATTTATATTTCTATGTTGAAAAATCGACTGTGGTTTGTAATGATTTGCATGGAGGTAATGGTTTTTGGAGTAGAAAAAGCTTGAGCGTAGAAAAGTTAGTCTGCAGTCTGTCACTTGTTTAAAAGCGCAATATGCTGAGTGGGTAGTTCTGTGGGCTACGTGAAAGTTAGGTTTAGATGGTTGGTTTTAAAGCTTGTGCAGACTATATACACTAATGCTAGAACGTTAGTGATTGTGTACACTAGGATTTGGTACTTAGACCATTGTTGTTTGTTTTGGTTTTAGAAGTGTTTTCGTTGTTTTTGCAAGCCACGGTATGCAGATGATATAGCTCTTATAGCAGAGACTTGGAAGAGTTAGTTAAGAAGTTTGAAAAATGGAAGAAAATGCTAAACGGGAATTGGAATAAATCAAAAACTAAAGTCACGTTTGACTGCAGTGAAGCCAACAGTGATTTTAAATCACTATTGGCTTTACTGCAGTTTGCGAGAACACCTGTTCATTGTAAGTCAATTTTTAAGCATTTGCAATGTATTGCAGGAATTTTAAGAACTGACATACAGTTTGCCAGCAAGCGTTGCATAGGTGAGATTATAGTGAAGTAATTCCAACTTCTTTGATGTACTTCAGGATCTAATTAATAATAGTTTATAATTTCTGCTTAGGGAATATTTTTAGTACTGAGGGGGTATTGGTAATAGTTATTTGTAGGTTAGGTTTGCCTTAGAGGAAAGTTTTTCCTTTGTTAATGGGTAGAGTTTGTCGATAAGGTGAGAAATAGTTTTTAGGGCTATGTCACAAGTTTTATGTTGTATGGAAGTGAGCAATGGACAAAGAAGCTGGAAGTCAAATGCACAAGATGAGCGAAGGAGCAAGTGGTGTATTCATAGCACCAGACTTATTATTCAGATCAGTAGCTTGGATCACGTGGAGAGAATGGAACCTTTTGAAGTAAAATTTTACTTGGGAGAAGCAGGTACTCATAGTGTGGCTCTAAGCAAAATAAAGTATTTTTTAGTGTTGCTTTGTTAAAAAAATAAGGTGGCAATCACATAAATATTTTTTTCTGTATTTGTGCACCTTAAAAGTTCATTTATTCGCAAATCAGAAAAATTTGAAAACATTGAACTAAAAAAATAATTCTATAACTTACTAAAAAACATTTAGAAGGATCTTCATTTATCAATGAGTTCATGGTACAGTTTTGTTAGTGTAGGCATGGGACAGTAGTTTTAGGTAAAATAACACCGCATGAGTTAAGTTGGTAGAAATTGTTGTCAAGGTTTTTTTCCGCAAAAAGAAGTAGGGAATTTTATAAAATGTATTCCAATTAGTAAACCAGCAATAAATCAATAATCTCTATTTCACATGGGTGAAAATTACATAGCGATAAAAATATATACTATACATTTAAATGCTAGCATAAACTCATCAATTTTTTTTTTTTTTTTTTTTTTTTTAAGTATATTTTAGTACTAGAAAAACTATATGCAAATACAATAAAGACATTTAAAAACCTTCCGCTTCTTAAACTGTTTTTTAAAACAAGAAATGGAGGGAGAGTCAGTCGGAAAGTTATTCCAGAGAACACAAGGTTTGAACAGAATTGCATTAGTTTCGTATGTAGTACTTTTAGATGAGACTAGTACTAGAATCATCTCATTCTTCTGAAAATACTTAATATATCTTTTATACAAAAGTTTTTCCACATTAATTATGGACTAAGTTTGTTAACCAATTTAAAGGTTTTAATCATTACGAGCTGTAGATGTTTAGAATGAACGCTGAATGTATTTTCCTAGTGTAGCAATTTGTCAAGGGATACATTATAATTCTGATGGATTACTCTAAGCGCACGTTTTTGAACTCTATGAATCAGCTGGTAGTCAGTTTTCTTGCAAAACATCCAAATTAAATGACAATACAAAATTCTAACAACAATATAACTATTTACAAGGATTCTAGATTGATTAGCATCCTTATGTTTCCTCATTGTAATCAAGCAAGATCTTATTATTGGCAAATATTTTGAATATATTTCAAATTTGTTTCGGATATGTTCAGAAAAGTTTAATTAAAAATCTATCGTGACTCCTAATAATAATAACTTGTTTCTTTGCAAAAATTTCAACAACAAAAATGTTAAATATAATATTGCATGAATCTTTAACACCTAAAAACATAATTTGGACCTTCGTTGTGTTAACAACCATGGAATTATTACGGAACCAGTTTTGCAGTCTACCAATATCATTATATAACCAGTTTAGAGTATCTTTAAAAACATTATTACTTATGTACAAGGTGTTATCATCAGCAAAGTTACAAATATTAGAGTTTAGCCAGGAGAATATTGTGAGATACGCAGTTGTACGCTTGTAGACTAATGTAGAAAAATCAATTAGAATCGTACTTGCAAATCCTTTTCTATCAAGAAATTTTGAAGAAAATGAAACAAAGAGTGTTGGGTAGAAAAACCTTTCCGAAAACCACAATACAAAATCCTTCTCACAAGAAATCAGTGTATTGTTATCAAGAAGAAGAATTCTTTTATTGTTAAAAAGAGGTTTACTAGAAATAAATGGTTTGCCAGCATCCCAGTTTTCCTTCTTTTATTTCAATACTACACAAGAAAGATTTCTGCTTGCAACGAGACTAACAACAATATTTTGCTGTCTATTAAAAGCAGCTTGACGAATTTGCTTGGAAACAAAAGGCTTGTTGTTAACACACGCAAAATCTTTCTCTTGAAAGGAACGTGTTTGTTTAAAACAGATTTTAAAATTTCATCGTAAGCACTATTGTCATCAAAATTTGAATTTGAAAATGATAGTTAAATTAAGTAATAAATCAACTAAAACCAATCTGTTTATGGTCCCGATATAAAATGCATCTAGGAGATGACTAAGTATTTTCTTTTGAACATAGTAAATATGAAATGATGGCAATCACTTAGATCCATTTCTATAGAAGAGATAAAAATCTATACGTTTAGAAAAATCTTTTAAAAAAAACTTTTCAAAGAAACTTGTGAGGATCATGAACAGGCAGTAAATGCCAAAAAATTTATATTACTAATGGTTATTTCAAAAAGAATGACCTGGATATTTAAAGAGAAGAAAGATCTGATTTTATCAAAGCGAGTAGACCTCCATTTCTACCAGCGATATCCAATCTAAAAGGTCTCTTAAATCCATGAAGCATGAACTCATTATCCGAAAAACTCCTATCATGCTTTGTTTAAGCAACTGTTAGAATATCTACATAAGGGCCAGTAAGCTCGGATAAAGAGGTAAATTTATTTCCTAGAGAATTTATGTTAAAGATAGGAATAATGAGAATAATTAAGCGTGGAAGGTCGTCATTGGTATTAGAGTTGGTAGAACTGTTTACGAGCCATTAATTATTACTCATCAAAAAAGAGGAATTTTTCTGCATGGCTTTTGTTCCTTCCAAATTTATATGCAACATAATTTTATTGAGGTGATCGAGAAGATTGATATTGTCATGAGAGATGTATCCCAGGGTTCGATCACTACATTTTGAAATAAGGCAAACATTTACCTCATTCCCTTTACCTCTGAGCTTATCACCACGTGCAACAATTTTGAATACGAAAACAGACTTACAATTTGGTAAAACGGACACAGCGAGAGAAATGATTTTATTTGAGATTTGTTCTGGAGTTTTATTGGATCGGTGATCATTAGTACCACAATGGATAATAAACCAAGCTTTTATTTCTTGATAGCTGGTTGATAAATGAGTTGCTGTTATTTATATATGTCAGCATAGAGTCACCGATGATACATGTTTTTTCGACTTTGTAATCAGAAGTAGAATTATCTGAAAAATTAGGAAAAGCTTATTATCCAATTTATGTCAGACTATGGAAATTTAAATTCTACTAGTGTGAAATAATTCAACTTATTGTGAATTTTTTGTGTTCATAAATTTTGCTATATTCAATTTTTTTAGAAATACCAAAGCCTTTTATTAACATTTTTATATTTCAGCGTTCTCTCCAAATAGTTTAGCACGGCGTCACACTGACGGCTCTACTATACGTCGTCACACTGATACAGATGCTCACACACGCTTGAAATCTGAACGTGATCCTCGGAAACGCTGGTCAAACCTTGAAGAACGAACCGAAACTATATCGCGTTCGATAAGTGAGCTTGATGGAAAAAGAAATCCTAGACTCTCTATTCTAGTCAAGGTATGTAGAATTGTATTTGCAATTTTTGTAGTTTTAGAATTTCATGCCATTGTCAGAAATAATGAAAATTCTACCCCTCACATCCCCTCACAGTTAAACGCCTTTCATACCTGAATTTCAGTTTTGTAAACAAACATTTACCTCATCCCAGCACCCTTCTGAAATAAAACTTCCTAATTTATTTTGCGCGTCACTTTATTAATCGATTCATTCATAATTTTAAAGAAATGTTTTGGTAAGATTTTTTTTTTGTAAGATTTGATTTTCAGGTATAAAAATTAAATTTTATAATAATCGTTTTCGAGTTTTATTTTATAGTTTATTTATTAGCTTGTCAAATAGCTGGTCTAATAAATTTAGTGCAACGACAAATCCCCCTGGGGCAATTGCTACCTAGTAATAGTTACTACCGGATTATTCCCCCTGGAGTATTGCTACCTAGATAGTTGACACTGAGGATTGTTGCTATCCGAACAATGGCTACCGATTTTCACAATAAATTTGATTATTGTTTTTTTTTTTTTTTTTTTTTTTTTTTTTTTTTTTTTTTTCAATACCACCGTACAACGTATTCTTGCTGCTGTACGCTGATTTTCTTTGCGAAGTACGAGATCGTTCACACATTTCTAAAATTGTAATTTATGCTTTGTAGTTAACTAAATTAGAAATTATAAGTTTTACTTCAATTTAACCTAATCGTTAATTATTCATGAACTACCAGTCCTGTTAAAACCACTACAATATAACCACCTTGTTATTTTTATATTATCGAACTTGCACATATTGGGTGTTAGAAAGCAAAGTCTTAACAACCCATTATCTCTACTTGATTATCATATATAAATTAAAAAAAAAAAAAACTACAATATAACCACCTTGTTATTTTTATAGTATCGAACTTGCACATATTGGGTGTTAGAAAGCAAAGTCTTAACAACCCATTATCTCTACTTGATTATCATATATAA
>JAUZNK010051175.1:17410-29728 GCA_035046665.1 Euphysa ruthae
TTAAACTAATTTTGAAAAAACCTCAAGTACAGTTAAACTAATTTTGAAAAAACCTCAAGTACAGTTAAACTAATTTTGAAAAAACCTCAAGTACAGTTAAACTAATTTTTTTTAAAAAAACAAAATTTTCAAATTATTTTTATCATTTTCATTAAATTTTTTTCGCAGAACATGACAAACACCAACTCAGCGTTTCCTCAGATAGAAGATGGCCGTTAGACTTGGGTGGCAAACCTACCTATGGACCAAGGTAAAAAAATCCGATACCTTTAATTTTGTAAGTTGGTTGACATTAGGAAGAGAACACAGCAAAAAAACTTAGCGATGAAGAAGAATAATAAATAAAACGAAACGCAAAAGCGTCGCAAATAATTCCGAGTCGTTAATTATCACAAATTTTACTCAATTATATTCGAATTCTCACTATTTCCGACTGATTTTTACAAATAATGAAACTAAATATGTTAAATCAGAACTGAAATCAAAATCTTTCAATGAGAATTATTTTTATGGTCATCTCATTGTCAGTAAAACGAGAACTGCATGAAGAAATATTCTATTCCTGGACGTAGGATTTCGTTAACCTAAATGAGGCGTTAACCTAAATGAGGCCTTAAACTAAATGAGGCGTCAACCTAAATGGGACCTTAACCTAAATGAGGCGTCAACCTAAATGAGGCGTCAACCTAAATGAGGAGTTAACCTAAATGAGGCGTTAACCTACATGAGGCGTTAACCTAAATGAGGCGTTAACCTAAATGATGCGTTAACCTAAATGAGGCGTTAACCTAAATGAGACGTTAACCTAAATGATTTTTAACTTATGTCCAAATTTTCTAACCTATGAAAAATATTTCTGAAATATGTACAAAATAGAATATTTATATATCCACTGCCAGCTTCTTCAGAAGCCTAAAAATAATCTACTTAAATAGTTTTACCTCGTTGATCCATCATAAGTCCAGTATGTGGTATATCTAGAGCTAACATCTCCCATATAACCAATCCATATGCAAATATATCTGCTTTGTCTGTAATTAAATTGTGGTCAATAATTTCGCGACTGTTCCATGGTTCAGAACCAATATATATGGCATCTTTATCACGCGGCCCATTTAAATCGTCATTTAAAAATAAAGATACTCCGAAATCACAAAGTTTAACTTGTTCAAAATTATTCTTTATAAGTATATTTCCACTTTTTATATCCCCGTGTAACAGCCTTTTCTCATTGTGGAGATAATGCAATGCTTTTGCTATTGACCACGACACGTTCATAATATCAGTTGCTGTAAATACTGCATCATTCTCTTGACGTCTACAAATGATATCATCAAGTCCCTTACCACAATCTTCCATAGACAGGCATACGTCACCTAATAAAAATAATAAACAAACGATTTAAAATCAATTTGTTTAATTTTCATTTTTTTGGGCTTAGTGATCACAGAATGTGGACCGTTTTTATTTTTTCATTTTTCTATAGTGACACAAATTTACAAGATATGGACATAAATAAAATAAAAATAATAAAACAAACAATTTCACAATTTGTTATTGTTAAACATACTTAACTACTGAAAATACACCAAGTACAAAAACAAATAAATATGAAAACCAATAAAAAAGCGGAAAATAAAGTCTTTCTGATGATTTAAGAAAACAAATAGTTAATTTCAATATAGAGAAATTAATTTCCATATTGAATGCTTAATTTTCATAGAGAAGAGTGTGTGATAAATTTTCATCAGAAAGATTCGAAAATCTTCCAATTATCTTAACAACGTTGTCAAGAAAGAATTCGCCTGTGGTCAGTGTAAAATGAGCAACGTAAGAGGGAGTGGGAAGCGGTTTCTAACATTAGGTGACTGGACAAACGTAGTTAATTAAATACTGTCTAACATTTCCTTTATTAAAAAAAATATTAAAAAAAATTAATCTACGGCACAAACATCTTTATTCTAAGTTTCTAGAACAATTTCTCTTTAGATGTTCCCCTAACAGCTCATGTTCTGTAAGACAAGCATTATATTTTACAGATTCAACTCGGTTGCAGAAAGTTTCTTTATGTGGCTGATCGTATATTACATCAGTATAATCTAGATGGGGACGCACGAACGAAATACACAAGGTGAGCAAAGATTTTCTGCCAAAGTGCCAAAAAGTTGTTTGATCAAACCTATACCTTTATTAGCGTTAGATATCTTGCCACTTAGGTAGTGATTAAAATTTAATTTCTCGTCAAGAAACAAACCCAGATGTTTCTAATAAGATACACATGAGACAAGAGTCATTAAAATAGAGGCGGTTGAATAAATGGGATTTTTTTCGGCAAAAAAAAAAAAAACCTCAGCGGCCTGCTTATTAGGATGAGGATTAAAAGACATTTCCCACTGGCATCCCCAATTTTTATTAACAGCGAGATCGCTGTATGTGGCACTGAGAACCGACCACAAAGCCCTTTCGATGAGTCGGGTTGCTTGGGAATGCAGCCCAAAATGGGAGGTAAACTCCTAAAGCTAAATATTGACACGAGACCGATAGCGAACAAGTACCGTGAGGGAAAGATGAAAAGCACTTTGAAAAGAAAGTTAATAGTACGTGAAACCTTTGAAAGGGAAGCGCATGGAATTAGCAATTTCGGTAGCTTCTACGCGCGTCGTTTATCTCATGAGTAATGGCAATTAGTTGGTTACAAGTCACCAGGTCTAAAACCTGATTGTTTATCTGAAAGTATCTTATTATCAATAAAGTGACTATTATTATAAAAAACATTTTCAAATACCTTACTAAATATTGATCTATATTGTTCAACAAGTTTCTTACCCAATTTCTTGTAAATAGAAACTACATTTCCTTTTATCCAATCATATGGGAAAGATCCCTCCTTAAGGGTATTTATTTATTAAAATTGTCACATATTTTTAATCACTTGTATTGATATACTTTCAAACCCGTGAGCTTTGCTTGGATTAAGATCTGTAATGATCTTAGATACATCATTGTGACTAAACTCTTCTTCGGATAAACTGTGTTTGGTAAGAAAAAAAAAATTTGACAGCAATTATTTTTTAAAATACTTGATTAGAGAAAAAGTCATTGAAGATATTAGCTTTCTTTTGAAAATCAGTTTATAAATCTCCGTTCATAAATAATGGAGGAACAGCTCAAACTTTTACTTTGTTAACAAAAGGGTTCATTATAGACCAATTCCTTGGAAGAAGTTGTGGGATTACTTAGTTTTCTACCAAGATCTAAATAATATAATTACTGGAAAAAATTAAATTATAACAAAATTTACTGGGCTCATCAAGATTTTATCCTCCCTTCTCAGGCCCCTAGAGGTGTATTCCTTCTCAGGCCCCTAGAGGTGCATTTCTTATAAATGTGGTTTTTGTGGTGTAATGCTTGTTTAATCTCCTTTTTAATCCATAACGGATCTTTAGCCTTACAAGACAAGACCTCTTTAGGTATAAAATTTCCGAATGTTTAGAAGAGTTCCAGTGAAGATATTTCCCTGCTGCATCACCCCAAGGCCCTCTGACAATCATATGATCAATTTTTTGTTTGATGAGGTCAGAATTGTAACTTATTACACTCAAAGAAAATCTGTTGAAAAACGCAATTAAATTCGCTCAATATTACACGTCAATAACAGACAAAGAAAAAGAAAATTTTCCATGCAAGGAAATCTTTGCTCTACAACAACAAGCAAGCATGAATGAAAAAGAATAGCCGTCTGTTCGATGTTATGATGGGCACGCATTCGATGGAGGCAAGTTATGTGAGCTCGTTGGCTCTTATTTACTATTTCAACTTTCAAATGCATGTCCAGCATTAAATCAATAATTAATTCTCATAATCGACACATTTTATCACTCACACTCACACAATCTCCTTCATCACCTAGATCAACAAGTAGGTCACTGTGATTCTCACTTCCAAATACAAAGTTTAAAATTTCGTCTATATCAGAAATATTTTTTTTTCAACTGCCGGATGCCACATTTCCAAATATAAATATCTCGAGAAAGCAGATAGTTATCATCATATGATTTTCAGCTAAGTCAGAAAATTTTATTCGATTTACGATAACTTTAAACCACATGTAACTAGCGCCCATCAAATGGTGGCAAATGGTGGTAATCATGTATCTTGGAAATAGTGATGGTGCTGAAGGATCCGCACAGTGGGTCTTACAGAGGGATAGGGTTAGAAACAATGATTGCCAAAAATCAATCGAATGTAAATAAGTTTCAATAGAATATCTACAGCTTTATTTTAAGAAAATACTCTTGGTAATAAAAAACTAAACACCAACAAAAACTAAAAAGAATAAAAAGTGTAAAAAGAATATTTAAAGAAAATAATTTAAGGAAAGGGCTCTTTCGTTTTTTTTTTGCCTTCATTATGTTATGTTTACATTAATCATATTTTTCCTTTTTTCAGCCATAGCTCAGTCTACAAACTCAATTAGCCATGTCTTTCCTTTATTTTCATTCATATCTGTTTCTGACATCATACGTTTTGCTTTCTGTTCGTAAAGATTTAATAACAACGATACCATTTGAAATGATAAAAAAAATAACAGTGGAAACATTGAAACCATGAATGGAAATAGATACAAAATTTATTACAAGAGAATATCAAGATCAAACTTTGTCTCTCTTTTGAGAATAATATTTGTGTATTTTCCTTATTTCATTCTTTGTACTTACCTTTGTATTTATTGCTCTGTGTTTTATTAGGTTTTTTAGCATATTCCATGATTTTACAGCTTAAAAAAAATAGAGAGCTTTCCGTATTATACAGTTTTTGTCACTGGAAGACTTAGTTTATCACTAATAGATTAATATCTGTATGTGATGCTTCAAAATAATTATGAGATGTTCTTTAGTTAAGTTGTGAAGCAAAGATATAATTTGGCATAGTCATCAAACTTCAACACATCAGACGGTATATTTAATGGCTTTAAAGAATCTTTTGGTGTTTTAAAATTCATTACGCGGATTGCCTTGTTTTGAAGAGCATGTATTGTATGAATTAATAGAGGTTTTGTTTGACCCTAAACTTGACAACCGCATATAATATTTGAACTAATTATTGCATAATATATACTTAGTAACGCTTTTTTATTGACATGTCTTACTTTTGCAACGATACCTATATTTCTACAATTTCTTGTTATTTTTGCTTTTGGATCTGAAAAGAATAAGAGTTGTTTTAGTAGAATTAAGAGATATTTTGTTAGCTCTTAGCCATATACAAAGATAAGTTAGATCATAATTGATGTGAGAATTTATTTTTTGTTGATCGATTTATATCAACTAAACTGGTGGCATCAACGAAATGATATACAGAGGAATAGTGTATAGAATTATTTAAATCGTTTATCTCAAGTAAAAATAAAAGTGGTCTAAAAACAGAGCTTTACACTACCCTGTGTTGAATATTTACTGTTTCAGAGTGTTGGCTATTCAAAGATATTGTCTGTGACCTTTCAGTAAGATAACTTTTAAACCAGTTATTAGCTTTTCCACGGAATCAATTATGTTGAAATTTTGAAAGAAATATGTTATAATAAATATGAAGAGTAGCATTTATTCGTTTTTCAGGGGTAGCCCATCCGTAACAGTTATTAAAAGAGTTTGCTATAATTTTTGAATCAGTTATTAGCTATTTATTTATCAATTAGGTTAATGATTATATTTTATAAATTATTAATTATGTATTTGTATTATTTTGGCTCGTAAAAGATTTTATGTAAAAGATTTCTTTTATTGATTGATTTAAAAATACCTTTTGTTATCCAAGGTTTTTTCAACTGTTTTATGAATTTTTTGATTTTATTTTAAAAGGAGCGTGTTTGTCTAATACGCTATTTATTTTCGAAATTAAAGTATGAGTTGAGAAGCCAGCATCCTTCCTTTCCTTTTCTACGATTTTATCAACCTTAGATATGTCTGTTTTTTCTCATCGTTGAAATGTTTCATATCTCTTTGGAATTTATTATGTAAAAAATGATGTTTTATATTTAAATTGACTAAAATAAATTGCGCTAGGTGATCTGATATCAAGTGAGTTATATTCCCAGAGATAATATTGTCAGTAATTAATTATATTAGAAATACGTTGTCGATTAGTCTTGCATTTGTTTGTATAATATCTTATTTTCTTTGTTAATGCTATCAAAAAGTGTCTTTAAACGCAGTTCTAAAGAATTCAGTAATTACCATATTCGGATGTTTATATATAGTTCCTAAAATAGTATTTTTCCTTTTGGGTTCAAAATTTCAACTAAAACCGACTCTGAATCAGCTTTTTCATATAACACTGAGTCATTAAAGGGTTCTGTAGCCATATTTACTTGCAGTATAGAGAAGCACTTTATGTAGGACTGTGTTCAATATTATAATTGTTTATATTTATATCTTGCTGTGGTTTTTAACATTTTTAACAAGATCTTAATTGTGAAAAGAAGGAAGTGGTGCGATATTTTAATGCGTTATCCATAGATTATTTTGATGTTTCATTATTCAAACCTCTAATAGCATAGTAAAGACTATCATTTGATTTTTCATCTGCTGTTCCGAAATTCACAAGTTTTTCAAAACATTGTTTGTTTTCAATAGGAGTTTCCAATATTTGCGTATCGGTGCATTAGTTAAAATTAAAAGTATCTTTACCTTGTAAAGTGAGTTTAAATAGTTCGTCACTAACTGATGAGGATGGTGCAAACATAGATCAAATATAAATTTCCTTCAAATCCAGCAGTTTATTTTATCAGAGATGAAACCCATTTATTTCATTTCCATTTTTGAACTTACTGATAGCACCCTGTTTGATAAATTTTAAGTAATTCCCACCGAAGCTTCCCACCAAAGACTTTGAATTAATTTAAATTAAAAAAAAATTTCTTTAGAAAGGGTTCAACAAAGCTAAAGAAACTTCGCAATAATTATTAATGCTTCTTTGACTGCCAAATAAATTTTAGATAGTGGTATTTTCTTTGGTTCAGGTAAATTTTCACAGAACTTTACTAGCATCTCAATGTTTTTCCGAGCTTGGACAGATATTTTCTTGTTTTTGACCCAAAAATAGAATATAGAACTATAATCCTTCAAGTTTTATGTTACATAAACTGAACTATCCACATATTTTTGTAAGGCAAACAAACTTCTAATAATAAGCAACTAAAATGTGAACCTCCTACCCTAAAAAGACAAAATATTGTTTTACAGATTTTTCAACTGGTTTAAAAAAAAAAGGTTTATTTTAAAGGTTTTCCAACCCTGCGACCACCCTGACATAGTTTGACAATTACCTTGCTTTGTAGTGGTAAATTTTTTGAACAAAACTATATTAGGATGGTTTAATGAATGCAATATTTTTGCTTCTGACTTCAGTCTGTTAATAATAGATTTTCTGGCTTTGCCATGATTTGCTTTTTTAATTGCCCAAGGTGAAGCAGCAACACCAGAGAGTTTCTGCCGTTTATACCTTAAAAAAGAAAAAAGAAGTTAAATGATTTGTAAAGAAATCTAAAACTTCAAGTTATCTATCATTTTTACAAAGAATTTTTTGAAAAAAATAAAAATGTTACATTGGGGCCATACATATTGGAGATCTTTCAACAAGAACTTTCAGCATGCAAAAATTCAGTAAAACAGAAGCAAAAATGTAATACCCGGTTAGAAATTAACAGCAAACGTATGAGAAAAAATTTTTCTTTCCATGTTTAGGCACACCAGCCTTGCTCAAAAAGATTTGACTACTGAGAAGCCCATTATTAAAAACAATATTTCCTAACATCTAAAATTAAACGTCAAAAAACTTTATCAGGCTCAAGTCATAAAACTAGAATCTTTGTTATGCAACCATATGGTACAAAAGATAAATCATGGTTGCTTTTACAAACTTAAAAAAAAAGACCTACACACAGTTTCTAAAAATTTTGAAAATGGACAAAAAATTTTTTTTTTCAAAGATTTATTTTTTTTTTTTACTTTTTTACACAAAATGCAGTCACAAAATGCAAGAAAAATCATTACATTTAAATGGGTGAATTTATATCTCATTGTCTCAACGAGGATCAAATTATAATTTGAGAAAAATCAAAAAAATACCGTTTAAAAATGTCATCACTTAAGAATGGTTATGGAAAGAGCGTTACGAATAGGGCGAAAAATGAACATAGGTGAATTTATAGCAATTTTGGCTTCGTGGAAAGCACTTAATTCAATATATCAAAATTAGAATGAATTTTTTTAGAATAAAGAATTATTCAAAGCAAATAAAACCAGCTTGTCAATCCTGGGAAAACTTTTATATCACATTACTTGCAAAATTGATTTAGATCACAAATTTAATACAAAAATCAATATTTTACTTGAATTAATCTTCAAATATAAAAGCTCTATTCTCACCTGTAAACAGTAACAAAGCTGCCACACCCTAATCTCTTCATATGTGGTGAAGGAGGGACGACAAATGGAGAATCACATGAAAACGCTCCCCTTACAGCAGAAGCTGTCTTGATATTTATTGGAGTGAGCAGGTTACCATCAGCTTCAGACATTCTTTTGTTTCTTAATATAGTAATGGCTAATAACCATTAGCCATTTTTATACTACATTTACTTTACAACAAACATATATTGAGAATTGTCAAGTAAAGTAGACTCAGTATAAAAACGGTTGTCTTTTTAATTGCAGTAATTGATGCAAAAAGTAATCACCATTATGTTTTTGGTATAAAAACAGGTTCAGTCTGGTAAAACTAAATTATTTTAAAGTACATAGATTACTAGTTATTTCAATTGGAGGTTTTATTATCAGATCTATTAAAACCATTAGAGCATATAAGTGCGGTATTTATATTTTTTACGTGTGTTATTGTGTGTGTTAGATTTGTGTATGCTTGTTAGTGCCTCATTGTGTGTGTTTGTTACATTTCTCATTGCATGTGTTTGTTTCGTGTGTCATTGTGTGTTTTGTTACATATAATCTTAGAATTATTATTTTGAGTCTGGAAGAAATCAGAGAAATTTGAAATTTTAGGAAAATACATATAAAGTAAATACAGGTTTCATAATCTAATTGAATTCTGAGAATGCCAAAATTTTGAGTTTCTCTTACAGATTACATATAATTAAATTTAATCTTAAAACTGGAGAATAATTTTAATTAGCCGCTTATAAAATACAGAGATTTATCAGGACGTATTTTGTGTTACGATATCGTTTTGAAAAACAGATTTTAAAATGTTTTCTCATAAAAAAAAAAAAAAGAAAAAAAAAAACCTTTTTTATAAAAAATAGTTTTGAGACTTTTGGCTTAATTAGAGTTTAAATACATTTATTACATTTATTTTATCGTACATTTAAAACAGTGACCCATACATTACAGTGCATTTAAAACAGTAATCAATGCATTACCGTACATTTAAAACAGTGATCGATGCATCACCGTACACTTAAAACAGTGATCGATGCATCACCGTACGTACATTTAAAACAGTGATCGATGCATTACCGTACATTTAAAACAGTGACCCGTGGGAGTCATAAAATATATGAGGAAAAACATTTCACCATGAATAATTTATATATTTGGTTTAAAACACAACTGGTATAAATACTAGTGAAAAAATTAAACTGGTATGAAAGTATAAAATACTTGAAATGTTGGTAAGCCAATAGCCTGAGAGAGTCAAGTCAATATAATTGAAATTGTTGGCATTTATGAGTGAAAAAAAATGAAAAGGTTGTCAACCTACAATCATGGTTAAAATATTATGAGACTTATACGCCATTAAGACACCTTATCAATTGAAAAAAAATACCACAAGCAGTTAAGATATAGATACACCGCCCATTCAACTTTAGGTTTTCTTTTGCTTATAGACTTAGAAACTAGAAATTTCAAAAAAAAAAAAAAAGGTTTTCTTTAATGGATCTAAGGGATGAAAGTGATAAGTCTGTACACATTTGTATTAGTGATCATTTTTGCGATTTTGGTCATGAAAATCACTTTTAAAACAAGCGTCAAATATGAATCTGTCTTAAAATTTGATAAAAGTCTCATATCATATGGCCATGATTGTAAGAATCATTTATGTTACACATAAAAATGGCTTCCTGTGACGATCTGTGACAGTTTACAAGAAATTAACCTCCACAAGAAAATAAACTTTAATACATAGCCAATGTGGAAAAATTTTATCAACTATAAACACAAAAAAATTGAATGCTTATTTATGTGTAAGCAGGATATCATTAAAAATCCTGATGGTATAATATGTTCAATTTTAAAGTTTTCCAAGAGTAAAATCTAAGGTTTAGAAATAGACCTCCAATAAAACCTTTCAACAAAAGTTTATGTAAAATTATGGAACGATTAAAAAAAAAACGTTGTTCAGAAATTATTTATAGAACCAGATAAATTATTGTTTTTACTTATATCGATAGAACTACATTTTCTAAATAACATTCTATAATTTTTACACATACAGATTTCCTATTAGTTACATGTTGGCATTGCAGATCTTACATCGTGATCGAGTAAAAACAATGATTAATATAACGTTTTGTGTAATCATCAACGCACAAGAGCATGAGATGATCAAGTATAAACGAATAAATACTAGCACCACGTGCAGAAAAAATATCGAATTTAGATATTCTAAACAATTCCAACAAATTGAATTGTGAGTTCGATAGCCTCTTATTAATAACAAACAAGCTTATTTGTTTCACCGTAATTAAGTTGAAGAGGAAAATCAGACAAAATATTTTGTACATTTTACAAAAAAGCCATAATAAGGTATTTGTAGTTAGCCAAAATATCAATCCTTAATGTAATTAACCTGTTAGATTTAAATGATTGAATTAGCTGGGTGCTAAATATGGGTACACTAGCCAGCGTGAAAATTCTTTAATTTGTGCAGGTCCACGTACTTCCCTTGGTAGCAGCGGTAGTTTTATTACATGAAAATCTTCATATAGATCTTGAATCTAGAAAATAACAAAAAGGATTTGTACTGGAGTGTTTGGAATTTCATACATAACTTAAGCTTTAAAAATTGATAAGCTAAGTGGTAAACAAACTCTTAATTTTATTTAATTCGCTTGTATTCTGTGTAGGTTCGCTATATATGCGGATGATGCTACTTTGTACGCATACTTAGGGAAGAAAAACAATGCTTTTGATAAATTTGAAATGGCAGTTGATTTGGAAGACAATGTTGTTGTTGCATAGGGCGAGAAATTTTTTTTATCATTCAATACTTCAAAAATGAAGCTTCTTGCCATAACCCGCTCAAAATCTTATATTGAATCCATTTCAAAATCTGCTGCCATGATGGTTGGAACTTTATTGTTGCGCTTTCTTCCGCACGTAAATATAGTTTATATTTTATATCTATAAATATTACCATTGAACTAGTAATAAAGATACATTTATATTACTCCTATAAAAGTCGAAAATATTAAGTGATATTACCCTTGGCATAAAAAAAACTTGGAATGGGGAGTAAACGGAACAACTATGAAGAGCATATATATAATTGTAAACATAATATTTTTGACGATTAATAAAAATACTTCCTTGGGTTAAACATATACCTGTTCAAAATATTTGTTTTGAATATTTGATCGTGCTTTACATAACTCGCAATCGCTACCTAAAAAAAATTTACTTTTTTTTTTATTTTAAACATGAAAACACAAAGCCGTTATTGTAATAAAAAAAGATGAGCTTTGCGTGTTCCGTGTTTGATTGCTTATTAATTACTTATGTTGAAAGTTTCACCAGCTCAAATTAAGATAAACTACTAGATTTTTTTTCTTTTGAGACTGGAACTAATTAAACTTTTAAAATTGAAAAAATTAACATAAAATTTTGACAGAATTTGGACATTAAAAACGTTAGTGAATTCAGAGGACTCCGCCAGTTTCGTTAAGTGATTCGTTAAGGGTTTTGTTAAGTGTTAACGACTAGTTACAGAATGTATTTCAGAATATTTAAATATTTATTAAGAGGTCCATAAAAATTTACAGTTTACTAATGTTTCTGACCGGTGTCCATAAACTATTTAAAGTTTATTAATATTTCTGACCAGAGTCCATAAACAATTACTGTTTATTAATGTTTCTGACCGGAGTCAATAAACATTTAAGGTTTATTAATGTTGCTGACCGGAGTCCATAAACAATTACTGTTTATTAATGTTTCTGACCAGTGTCCATAAACATAGGACGCATAGGTTTGGAACAAGGGACGGCTAATTAGCTAATCTTACAAGAAATCTCAACACTAG
>JAUZNK010051176.1:0-15927 GCA_035046665.1 Euphysa ruthae
TGTGTGTAATAAATGGCCAGCTTTTGATTTACTTAATACATGTTATACTGTATAAGCTTACTTATAACAAGTACACCTCTAGCCAAGTGAACTTTTTGCAGTGAATATACCAGTGAATATTTATTTGTTTTGATCTGTCTTATCAGTACAATTTTGCTTGTTTTAGAAAGTTTAAAGCCCACCATTCAAAACAGAGCTCCAAAGCCTGTCCTGTGTAAGTACTTTTTTTTATTATTATTATTTCAATTTAGAATTTTTGTTTAATTTTATTTTTATGGAATCAGGGTTGCTTTCACAGTGTTTTTAGTTATACGGGTCAAATATGGTTAAAAAATTACATCTTTTTTTAATAAATTATATTGACAATTTTGAAAATTCTGGTTTTAAAATTTACTGAAATTTTCTGATGTTAAAAGTTATTTTTATAATAGTTTTAACAAGTCATTGAAAGTTAATACTTTTATAACCACTATTTTGACTGCCTGTTATTTCTAACTTTTGCTTTCTTTAACATAACATAATTTAACATAATTTTAAATATCGCTATTTATCTTTATCGCTCTTTATTATAGACAATTGAATTATAAAGAAAATACCGTTGAAATTCAAATGTATTGCAATATTTTAAAAATTTAATTCAGAAATTTGTTTAAAATTCTATTTTCAGTTATAACAAGTATCTACTATCCAAACACCTCTTGTCTCAGTTTTTGAGAACTCTAAATGTTAGATTAATTCTTTTGTACAAACTATTGGGTTTTCTTTACCAAAAATCTTGCTTCAATAAATATTCGTTTATTCCATGGAAGCTTCATATAGCAGGTTTGAGTGTATATATTTGTGAATTAATGATGTCTCTGAGTGGATACTATTCCAAATTATTTTGCATAAACTGCTAAAAGGAAAATTGCAAGAGATTCTGTAATGCATATTCTTTACTTCTGCATTTTCCAAAGAATTAGAAGAAGAAAGTAAGGGTTTAGAGCCTCTCTATTTTCGACCTCCACCTGCAGTTGTGTCCACACCTTCAACAAAAGCAACCTCATCACCATCTGCTGCATCAACATTTTCAGCGTCATCATGTTCAACTACAATTGATTAGCTTTTGGCACAGCAATTTGCAACAATCAGAGCTGTATTTGGGTGCTCAGAATGGTCAATTTTCTGCTAAATAAATTTTTTGGAAATCTTGGTTTTGGCATAAAATCACCCTTACCCTCTAAACAAATATTAGTAAATCAGTCTACTGCCGTTAGTTTTTTTTTATCATGGCACCTTTAAGATTTTAATATTTTTATCTGGGGAGTAGTTCACACCCTGGAAGAAACCATGAATTATATAAGAAAATTTTACAACTTGGCATTTGCAATGAAATTAGTATGCTAATTAGTAGTTAACTTTGTTCAAACTTTTTATTTGTTTTCCCTCTTTGTTTGGATCAGCTTGTACATGTCCTCAATGTGGTTTTACTTATGCAGCTTGGATAATCAGGTTTGCTTAAAAAGTTTATTATCTAGTGTGTATTGCAGGTACAAAATGAGTTTCTTAAATCCACTTACCAAAACGTAATAGGCACACATTTCTCTGTTTGGACCAATTTGTCCTGAAGCCAGGGTTATATAACCAAATATAGGTATGTTATATATCATTGGAAAGGTTTTTAGTATCAGATATTTGTTTTGCTCAATTTTGATTTTTGGATTCGAGGAAGAGAAATAAAGTATGGCCCAGCGTTTCCCAGATGAAGATGACCCAACGACCTCGGTAAAGGGTTTGTTTTGTATCATTGCAACAGCAATTTTACAAACTCAAGTTGAGCTTGGTCATGCAATGAACCCGTTACTATTTCTTAATTGGATGTCACTAATACCTGTATTTATAAGTCATATATCACTCAGTCTATCCATTTAAGATACAGAGGAGTTTTTGTTTCTACTTTTGTTGCTGCCAAATTGTATCTTAACGCTTCGTAGCTGGATTTAGAAATTCATTAGATGCACAACTCCATTAAAGGTACTAGAAATGTGAATTCCAGGCTCCTGGGAAGGTCCAAAAAATTTCCTTGGACCCCATTAGAGGGGCTTAAAGAGCCCTCAAACAAGCATACAGTTGATTTACTCACTCCGCTTGCTTTTGCCCCTAAAATATCCCTGAAATTCCATCAAAATTATCCTTAAAATACCCTGGAAAGTAGCAGAAAATGGCCACCCTATTCAATGAATGACTTACATATAATTTATTTTAAATACTAATTAAACATGTATAAATATATTATATAAATTTCTAGTAATGAATTGTCAATTAAATGTTATTACAATGAAGTTGACTCGCGGTTCTTTTTAAGGTAATGGACCGTAGAGGAAACTTTTGGCTTTCAATTTTTGAAAAAATTTTTTCAATGATAAGCCCAAGTGTTGTCAATTTCCCCCCAAAATTAATATTTTTAAAAATATTAATTTTATTTGAAATTTTTATGAAAGTAGAAAATATTATCACTGGACGCTTTTTGCTTTACACCGTTTTTAACATTTTGAGAAACAAATAACACTTCAAAATTTAGGAATGAAAATAACTTAATTAAAATGTAGGGAACATCATTTGATATCATAAATTCCAAGAAAAAATTTAAATTTGGCATATAATCTTGAAAAAATGTTTTAAGAATGGTTTAAAAGTTTTTCCAGTGAAAAAAAAAGCTAATGTTTGAATAAATTTCAAATGAAATTTGGGGTTTTTAAAATCATCTTTCAGGAGTCACTGATTGCTTGTTTTCTTTTTAGTAAAAACCACTTCAATTCAAAGGAAAGTTGGACCAAGGTTTAATTTCTTTCTCATGTTTTAAAAAATTTTTTCCCATGCAGACATTTTCTTCAGCAATTCATTCTGTCTTGGCATTTATTCAACCTGGATAATTTTGTTTCTTGGTGATAATTTGGTATCTGTGTGACCAAAAGTGAATATGTGATTACTTTGTTTGTTTTGCTAGATATTTTATCAAATAAGCATAACATTTTGAATGGTTATATTGAATATTAAGTTTAAAATTGTAAGCAAATCAATTATGTTTATTTTTCAAACAAGATTGCATTGGGTCTCATGGCTATGTGCAGGGGTGGTGTGGGTGGTAAAAGTTGGAAAAAAATTGACTGAAAAAAAATGAAAAATGAAATACGATGATTATTGGTAGTTAGTGAAGTCTTTTCCTGGTAAATAAGTAAAATTTTAGAAATTGAAATTAATGATTTAGATACCTGGATGTTTAAATCAGGGATTGAAATAAGGACTAATTTATTGGCCGGTTATTTTTTGACCAGTGAAATGAGGAGAAAATTAAAATTACAGCTGGTGG
The DNA here is from genome assembly GCA_035046665.1 of Euphysa ruthae. Lineage (NCBI taxonomy): Eukaryota > Metazoa > Cnidaria > Hydrozoa > Anthoathecata > Corymorphidae > Euphysa > Euphysa ruthae. The sequence continues at coordinate 3,350 of JAUZNK010051176.1, forward strand.
TCTGGGGGGGGTGGGGGTGCTATAAGCCTCCTCAGTTGTGTACGAATCAAAACCCCAAAATTTTTGAACATTGCTTTCCCACATTAATATAACAAGTATGTTTATGTCTAAGTGAGAGCAAAATGGGTTGGTAGGATGCTTAGTTTTTGCGTGAAAATAGTGTCTCTTTAGTTTTCCTATCTATTTAGGAATAACAAAAAAAAAATTAAAGAAGTTCACATTTCCAAACAACTCACAGATGACCAAATATATTTTCGCTAAAAAAGAATACCAGTAAAATCACAAAAGGTGCATTGCAAAACAAATAAATTAAATGTATTTCTCAATGGGGAATGTATAATACAATGGGATTTAAAATCAAATGATTGAAAACAGACATATTTTTTAAATCTATTGTTCATTTTGTGTACATTGTTTTGTTGATTTTAAATGTGATCAATCCTGATTGGTTTATATCTATATCAACTTCAAAACATTCTCAACATTTCGTAAAGCACGTAAAAGAGTAGTAATAAAAAGGGGAGAATAACTTAAACTTATCTTTTATTGATATATAAATTGATTTCAAATCTTCGAGCTTTACTGTGTACATTCATGTGAAGGTTAATTACAGCAACATGTTTTCTTAGTGACTTATTCGACCCAAAATAAACAAATATAAAAAAAAACCTAAAATTAAAAACAACATTTAATTCTTATTACCCTGGGTTCCCATGAGTTGTATCTTCATTTGAATGATTTTTTTTTTTTTTTTAATTTTTTAATTTTTGATAATAGTGAGATATTTTTGATAACAATTCCACAACACATTTTACTGTAAAATATCTACAGAGGAGTGGTAATTTTGAGAAGTCTGCAATTTTTCTATCAAAAATGAAAAAAGGTTTAGCGGGAGTTGCTTCAAGAAGTAAAAACAACAAATTTGATCGGTTTTTTTCATTTTTTTGTTTTTCATTTTTTCACAAATTTAAGTCGGGGTTAAATAACTTTCTGGTTTTAACCAACGACTGACTGTTGTTTCGACCCCTTTCATTTTAAAAACTTTTCAAATTGATTTACAACTTACCTGCTCAATGACTTATTAATTTTGTAAGCCAATCAGACTGAAAAGTAAAAGATGTCAGTTTAAAAGGTGGTTAGAAATATGCTCTAAGTCATGTATTACTTAACTTCTAGGAAAGAAAATCACCTTTGTCCTTGCGCTTTCTAGTTGATTAGTAAATAAATATGTTCTTAGACATGTCATTGCAAGTTTTAAATAGTCAACATATGCTATTAAAAGATATATTTAGTCTTGTCAGTAATCAATGTGATAGATGTTTTTTAGAAAAAGTTCTGAAGCTAAGATGTTAGATGAGATTCAGAAATTACTTCCAATAGACTCTGTGCTCCAATGTAAATCTACTGTAAGTTGTTTTGAACTAATCATTTCATACCAATAAAAAAAAATTATTTTGTGACTAGTTTGAATAAAAAATGAAAAATAACGGTGTTAACATAGTTGTACTTGTGCAAACAAGGATAGATCAAGTTATATTGATACTGGGTTGGCACAAAAAATAAAAAAATCATATAGGACATTTTTTCAAAATTTCAGCAAGAGAGACTGATAATTTCTGCAGACGTTGATAAAAAGAACTGTTTTCGTTATTTTGTAATGCTGCAGTGAAAGACTTAAAATATGTCTTGCCTATTTTAAAATTTCTATTCATTAAACTATGTTCCAGGTAGGGAAGAATATAGTAATTTCATGGACAAACAGTATTGAAATTTTCTAGCTGTAGTGCAATCTTTCGATAATTCAGGCTTTGCTGAAAGTACCCTGAATAAAATCTTTTTGAACAGGTAAAAGTTATAATTTTGTGTTTAACAGTGTGTTCTGGTTATTCTCGAGGGGTGGTAATTTGGTATTAGAACAGGTTTTATGTTTGCAGTGACAATTCATGTAGTGTAAGCGAGCTATTATTCATAGAAAAATTTATTTAGTATATATTAATTAGGCAGAGATCTTAGAAAGATGTTGCGTTTATATAGAAGAAATGGAGTCAGGAATAAAAGGTAGAATTGAATTAAAAGTTTATGAAATTCTTGAGCGAAATTTTTATCCATGTCCATGAAATTTTAGATGTTATTTGTTGAATAAACACTCAACTTTACTAGTCTAAAAACAAAAATTTTGATTTAATCTTTAAATCTGTTTTTTTGTGTTCATTAAATTTAGATAGTTTTTAAAAACTAACTGTTTAATAGCCTGTGTCTGACTCAAGTTTTGACCAAAAGTTGCATTTTGATTTTTTATCAAACGTTTTAATATTTTTTATAAGTTGTATAAGTACATGTTATAGTAGCACTCGAAGCTTTTTTCCACCAATCTGAATACTTACTGAAAATAGTTTTGTTCCTTAGCCCAAGTAATCAAAAGCTTTGATTTATAAATTTCATGAGTGTATTATCTCAAATTTTGAATATTCTCCATATTTTTAAGATAAAGGATCGTAAAGGAAAGGAATAACCAGGGATCATAAAGGAAAGGAATAGGCAGTTTTTTTTATTAGAAAGAATGTTCTGTTAGGTGCTAGGCAAGAATATTCCAGTTATGGTATTATCTTAATTTTTAATTTTCACTTTTCCATGAAGCTTGAGGACCATACAAAATATCTTATGGTCCATGTGGTCACATGGCAGTAAATTAGTACAGTACAGTAAATTGACGTAAGAATGACATTTTCTTTTTTTTTTTATTTTCTAAACTTGGTGAAATTTGGCACAAATTTCCGCCATTTTATTTGGCCCATTACTCTGAATCAAATTTGTTGAAATTTTGTATGATTTAACAAAATATTTTTTCAAAAATTCTTTTTAATTGACTTTTGGTCCCAAAATATATTTTCTAAATCTTTAGCTTTAGTCATACTGAAACTGATTTTAGTGATGGAAAATATTATTAATTATGATTTTGTTAAAGCCTCTTATAAGTTATTGTTACAGAAAATTTGGAGTGGTCTTATTGTTGTTCTGTGTTTGTTTTAAACGAAATGACTAACTCTAAATCTCATATTTTAGCAGATCAAGAGAATTTCTTGTAATTGTTATGTTATTAATGTTACTATGTAGTTATTGCATATATATCTGTACTTTGAAATTATTTTTACACTTGTTTGTTTTCAGAAATGGTTGTCAAAGTTCCAAAAATTGCACCTCAGAGTGGTGTTCCTAATATTATTTTGCCAAGTCCTGCTGATATAGTTATTGGTACTTCTAATGATAACTTTCTACCTGAGCCTTCGATTGATGCTGGTGTCATCCACGCTGATTTGGATGATAGGTAATTTTAATAGCATTTAAATTTTTGATATTAAAATTTGATTACTTAACTTTGGCAAAGTCAACCAGAGTTTTTTGAATTTGTGTTGTCAGTTTGCCAATTTTTCTCTGGAACATTTATAGTTTTCTTTGAAAGTTTATTTGAAATTGAATGGTCTAAAAGACATTTATGCCAAATAGGGACTACTGAAAAAATTATCATTCCTTAGCAACATCAAGTTTAAACAAAATTTGAGAAAGAAATATTTTAGCATTAAATTTGCTTTACATTTGAGCTGGGTACACTTACATTTACAAACTTACAAAAGTTTAATTATTTAATTTCTATTAAAGATATCAATTGATCTAAAACAGCAAAAATCATTTGTTTTGTTTTTTTTTTATGGACTCCCAACAAAGCCACTAGGGTTCTTTGAAATCACTAATCCTTTTTTTTTTTTTATGCTTTTTCTAAGAAACTGTTAGTAGTATACTCAATGTGGGGCCTAGGCCAGGTCATTTCGTTTAAAGTCAACCAGCTTTGAAAGTACTTGAAGCAAAAACTGGAAGCAAGACGAATTCTGGACCTATATCAAGGATTAAAGTTTTCCGGATTTATCCAGAAATCCTTATTGCCTTCCTGAATTTGTTTAGAATTAAGAAAAAAAATTATAGTTTTTTCATTACAATGGGTATGCAAAAATAATTTGGTCATCTAAATAAATACGGAAATATTTGCTGTTTTTTATTTTATTATATCACTATTTATTTTGCAGTTTTGTTTTTATTTACCCAAAATTTAAATTTTTGTTTCCAGATTGAATCACCATTAAAATAATCATTGCATTTTGATGCAAATAATATCTACTTCAACTAAGATATGTGAGGGGCTCGCACTTATTCAAAATCAAGCAGTCTAAGCATTTTTTGCCAGTTTTATACCTATCTGAAGTTTTGGGCTTGATACAATGCTTTTTTTGAGAGAAACAGCTAGCACTCCTCCACCTTAAAAACAAAAAAGCAACCTTATTTATAACAAGATTTTTTGAAGCTACAATATGTTAAGCATCCTCGCTAGGTCTTGTGGTGAATGGCATACCTATATAAGGCTATATATTAAATTATATATCTACGCACTAATATTATTCCTTCTTTAAAAAATTTAAACAGTTTTCAAAAATTTAAGTGAAAAAAAACTTAAAAATAAATAAAGAAAATTTTCATAACACTAATGTGTAGATTAAATTTCTGGAGTCTTTATTCTTGAAAATTATTTTGCAAAAATATTTTCCAAGAAGTTTTCTCCTTTTGCTAAATTGACCCTGGAAAATCATTATAATTTCTTTGTTCTATATTGTTAGAATATACAATAAATTGGTCCCCTACTTTTTCTTAGAAGAGAATTTTGAGTAGATAGGAAACTCTTTCTATTCGTTATTATCAAACCAACCGTCAAGGTTTTACTGTCACGCTTATTGGAATAGGAGTTATATATTGAGCAACAGTTTAATATTGAAAGATACTTAATGGAAAAACATGCTTTGTTGCTTAAAGAATCTATTTCAAAATATAAAAAGTGAAGACAAAACTATAATTCATAAAAATTTAATACAAATTTATTACTAATCTACAGAATCCTTTTGATGTTATATTGTTTTTATTTCTTTAGTAGAGTTTTCTTACAGTGTTGCTTGTACCCAATTTCGAAATTCTGTCATTTAACATGTCTAATTTACTTTCAAGTTTGTTGCGAAATTTTATTACTACATGAGCTTCTCTTCCATGTGCTGTTTGCTATATGCCATTTCAGCATTAGTCTGCTCCTGCCGCAGTTAAGAAGTAGTTATGTATCGTCTATGAACTACACTTTGGTATGTTGACTGGTTCCTTCAAGAATAAGTAACTTTTGGCTTAGTACCATTTATTTCTAATAAATACTGCTTAATTGTGCTAAAAAGCAAGAGTTTAACCCCACTGGGGCCTTACCAAAGGCCACAACCCCCAGCTGATTTACAATTAGTGTAACAAAATAAATCTTTCAGATTTTCCGTATTTTTTATAAACTGTCACATTCGTTCTTGCTGTATTCAATGCCTTTGTTCTCTATAGTCTAGCACCACCCCCTTGGGAGGCATCGACTCAAGTTACAGCATATCACAAGTAAATGGACATGGAAGTAGACACCTTAGTGAATTTCTTTGCACAGCTCAAGGACTAGAGGCTTTTATTCTTCCTTTCTAGTACATTCACTGACCTCGTCGCAGTTCTCAGACGGTTTTTTATAAGATTTAACTAAAACATGCCCACACCAGACCAAAAACAATCAATTATAGAACTCTGCTGTCTTCTTTGACTTTTTTTATTCCGTTAAATGTTACCAATTAGTCAGAATAAAGCTTCATCCAAAAGTATGAGAAAGTTCCTGGAAAAATTTATATCAAGTTATAATACAGTCTATAAATAGAATTGTTAGAAGTGTATTCATATTAACCTTAATTCGTTTTGCTATTATGTTTTCTCAAGTCTTCTTAAGCGTCTACAGTGTTTTGTTTTTCAAAGGATGGCAACATTTTTTAGAATAATCCCTTCAAAACAGATTATTTTGAAAAATAAAGTTTGGTAACGAAGTTGTTTTCCGATTTCAATGTGTGTATTTTAAAACCATAAGTATAAAAAATTTTGATGATAACTTAAACCCCAAGTATAAGAAATACCTATCTGTTTGTAGTTATGAATGTAAGACTGTGTCAGGACCGTTCTTTATAGATTTTTAGCTTGTCACTCTAATTTCAAAATCTCATGGCTGGCATCCATTTGATAACAAAATATGCAGTGAATTCCAACAACATCAAGAAAATACAAAAACAAAATGCTCAATATTAAAGATAGTGAATGTGATCAAATGTCTCCTTTTAGAACTGCATAGTAGATCAGGTTCACAGAAGAATACCACTGAAAAAAACAGATATCCATAAAAGAAAAGCTTATGAAAGTTGTTTTGGTGGAGCTCAGAATAGAAGCCTGGATATGCAAATAAAATAAAAAGATCAGTATGGTTCTTTGAAAATAGAGTTTTGTAATTTTTTTTGTAAAAATAACGTCAGATTTCTGCTGTTGCAAGGCGCGAGCTGGGTTTGAACAAAAGCCATTGCTTGTATAAATTGATGGAATATAAAGAGGGCACAAACTTGCACATGGCTTTCTATTATCAAGACAGGTTGTTGTGGCCATAGCAGCATGTGTGCGTATTGTAAACAGCATCAAGTTTTAAATTTCCCTATTGAGAAACATATTGGTAGGTTATACTCATGTAGACTGGAGTTGATCGACTTGGTTATCGACAATAGTGGTTTAAATTTCCCTATATGGATGGGCAGTGCAGAGCCCCTTAATTTTTTTTTACAGCAGGGGCTAATTGCTGCACTGACCTATGTAAAATATTTGGAAGCCCTGCAGGCGCTGCATGAGGATCTAGAACAAGACCCTCAGCCAACCCCATGGACAAGGTACAAGAAGCCACTTCAGGCACCATGCCCAAAGCATGAACGGAGTGATATGATGGAGAAGCAATCAGGAAACTGCCTTGCTTGACACTCCGATTCCTGAGGGCTTGAAAGACCACTTGAACCCCCACATAAAGTAACTCAACTTCAAAGAGACACAGTGGGTGATTCTATGAGACTGGTAGTTGGATATCATAACCTTGAAGCTGACCTGCCGTCATTTATAGATGTGAAAATTTTGATAGAAGAATTGCTGACCAAAGAGATTAAGGCATTGCATGGTGTAAGGTTTCTACTAGCTGGAGGGGTAGAGTTTCAGAAGGAAAAGCCAGGTGGGCCAATGTAATTCACAAACCTTTTGATTAGAAGCAAGCAGGAGGTTGATCTTTACCTACAGGAAATTGATGTAACTCTAACTACATGTTTACTGCAAATTTAGAAAAGCCTACAACGCTTCACACAGAGAGACACGGGGGTGAACAGTGCATCATGTCAACACACTTTTACTGGACATCCCTCGCTATCAGCCACTGAAAGGAGGCTCTCACATCCCATTACCATCTGCAGTAAAAAGCAAGAAGGCAGTGGTGAGTTTTAAGAACAGGGACAAGTACTGCCTGAGCTTGGCGCTTTGGTCAGCTTTGTTTCCTACAAATGATCATGTAGACTTACCTACCAAGCTCTCAACACAAGAAAACCTCAACTTCAAGGGTATTGATATACCCACTTTATCTCTCAGATTCAAAAATTGAGAAACAGAATAAAGACATAGCCATTAACCTCTAGGTGGGACATGGGCAAACTATTCATAGATTCAGCAACCAGTCTGAGGGCTTACCACGTATGAACTTTCTGCTCGTAAAAAAGGCTGGGAAGTTTCACTACACTTAGTTCAAGAACCATAACATTATCTTTTATGACCAAATCAAGCATCAAGAGCGAAATTACTTTTATGATCGATGTCTTCATGGCTATCGACAATCGAATGTGAGTTGACGGGTTTCAAACCAATCATATTTAACTAAATTTGGCAATTGATGTCAACAAACACGAAAAAGAGCAGATAAAAATAAACAAGCACTCAGAAAAAAAAATTTTTAAATAATATAAAAAATTAATTTTTATATAGTTGGCTACACGAATGCATCAAAATTTTTTCTCACCAAGCTATATACCAGAACTACCCGATGGAGTCAAAGAAGAAGGAAGTTTTTGCGCTCAGTTTGTGGAGAAAGTGAGGTCATATCAGTGTTTATGGGACACATAATCTCGTGGGTTTAAAGATATGGTGATGAAGAAATGTTGGCAGACGATTTCTCAAAAGAGGATATATTGAAGAAAATGTGGAAGAATTTTAAGGAAAATCTGTCAAGATGTTTAAAGAAATAGGATCTTTTGACAAGGTCTGGTGCTGCAGCGAACAGTCTGCCTGAATGTAAGCTTTTCCACAAACTTCAGCTCTTGAGAGACTAGGTAACTTGAATGAGTAAAACATCAGTTTTACTCATTCGGTAAATTTTGTGGTTTGTGCATCTCCAGTTACTAGATAACGTTGAGATACAGATAAACGTTCTCCAGGAGATATGGCTTCTCTTTTAATGAAGATTTGACGATTTTCAGGCATACTAAATTTAGTAGATTTGCGTATGATATTGGTGTCATATGAAATTGCTGAAAAAACAACGCACAATTATAACAGGGTGTCCATAGAGTTATGGGAAACTTGGGAATCAGGGGAGTTCATGGGATTTTTTTTTTTTTTTTTTTTTGGTCATGGGAGATTTGTGAAAATCCTAATGAGTCATGGGAAGTCATGGGATCTGGTTAAAGTTTGCTATGAATAAATCATACATGTTATGCTCAGAGAGACATAAATTAGAAATGTCAGGACTTATAAATATCGGAAGCTGTGGTCTACATGAACTTCGTGGAGAATTTAAGACTGCTGTCGAAACAACTAATTGGAGCATCAACCAACTACTTAAGGAATCATTTCAATTATTTCATGATTCTACGGCAAGAAAAAAAGACAGTGTCAAAGGTTTTCAAGATTACAAAGAGTTTATCCAAAATGTTTCAATCAATTTGGAATTTTGCTCATTTGAGAGATCTAAATGTAGACTTGACAGATTGTTTTATAAACATTTTGGGTTAAAAAATTACCCCGTTTTAGGGAAGATAACACAGATGATCTTATGTTGAACCACGGTCAAGCAGATGTTGAGCGGGGATTTAATGTTAACAAGAATCTATTGAAATATAAAATGAAAGAGAATTCATTAATCAGTCAACGTTTTATTTATGATCATATGGCTGCAAAGGATTTAAAACCAGAAACTTTAAATGTGAATAAAGAGTTATTGAAATCTGTTAAACTGGCAAGAGTTCGTTATGAAGATTGCATCAGTAGTCAGAAGCAAGAAAAAGTTCTATTCGAAAAGGAAAAACAGTGAATTGGACATTGTAACTGTTAATAACAAGATGTCTAGTTTAAATAAAATCTCTGAAACATTAACTAAAGACTGTGAAAAACTTATGGAAAAAGCAGAGAAGAAAAATGACTTGGTCTTTGTTATTGAGGCTAACAATTTGAAACGAAAGAGGAGCGAAGAAATTGACAAAATAAAAGAATTGACTACTCATCTTGTGACCTTGGAGAAGAAGAAAATGCTGTTTATATAAAAAGCAGTGTATAAAAAAACTAGAGGTAAAAGTTTTAGATGTAAATATTTTGTTCATTTTTAGCTGAAATTTTTTTCTTAGTTCAATTTTTGTTGGTAGTATTGTTTAGTTTAGATTGAATATTTCTTTGAAATTATTTAATACTATATAACCCAGAGCTTTATTCTTTTTCCTTTTAAGCATTTTTTGATGCAAGCAAGAATCATCAACTAAATTTCTTGTTTTTGATTGCTGTGAAAAACTATTTGTTTATGTTTTTCATAGAACAGCTTTTTTTTCAATGAAGTTCTGGGATTTTTTCCCAACAATAGGGTTTTCACTTCAAAAATTCATGGGAATTATGGGATTTATTCATAATATTTCTGTGGACACCATGCATAAATTTTCATTTCTTTAATGGGTGAATGGTATTCCCCTTTTTCCTTCCGTTCAGTGTAAATCTTTCTGACCTTTGTCTGCACTTGCGTCTTCTTCATAGTAGAATCAAAATTAACAACTGTCTTGTAAACGCCATTTTTACTGCCTATAAACGAATTTTGAAATATTTGGTTGATCAAGATGAATCATGCAAATCTACCGATAGTTTCGATCGAATCGACGCTGAGCGCTTAAGTGGAAACGCCTTAAATCAACCAGGATTGATCACATTTAAAATCAACCAATCAGTGTGCAAAATGAACAATAGATTTAAAAATATACATTCGATTTTAATTCCCATTGTATTGACGAATGTAAACAGCATTTACCCACTCGGCAAATACCTGTTAAAAGTCAGCAGAACAACATTAAGACAACCTTCAAAAAACGTAGTTCTAATGTTATTTTTCAGAATTTGAGCAGGTTTTTCTTGACTGGGTTACAAAATAATTTGCTGGGTACGAAGTTTGTAAAAATTGTTCGAATGTTCAATTTTTGGTGTCGCATTTTTTGCAAAAAAAAGTTCAAGGACAAGAGCTAAAAAAAAAAATGTCTTTCCCAAAAGAAAAATTATTTAAAAGATAGGATGAGTAATACTTTTGGCTTGAAATTAACAATAACAAAAAATTGATTTGCATTTTGTTTTACCCAGGTAAACAAAATTTATACTATGCAAAATGTTAGTATGAGTTTTATTTCTGGGAGCACAAATTTCAGATCTATAAAAGACCATGATTCATCTTAATGTCACAAGCAGGCCTGTCGTGAAAAAGAATATGGAGCAGCTGTAGCTTCAGGGCAGTTAGTAACCCTTCGAAAGTTTGTATATCATGTTTCTGCAGATTTTTTCATCGTACAAATATTTGAACAGCTAGGTGATCATAAACACTGTCCATAAGCTAGCTTCAAGAAAACACTTTTCAAATCAATCGTAAAGGACGTCTATTCAGCGATTTCAAATATCAAGTTGAAGTAGAAAAACTACATTGAAGGCTTCTCATAGCGTTATATCAAAAAAATTTGGCCCTTCGCCCCGTACCTCATTGGGGAGGCTTACAGTGCCAATCTTGAAAAAACCTGATACTTACTCATTTTATGATCTCTTTTTACACTTATCTGTGTGCTAGACGGTACAATTCAGTCAATTGTTGATTGCCAAAAGATTTTGTCATGTATGATCATCAATCTTTTTATGGTGCCACTTCTTCAGTTTTTTTTTGTTTGTTTTTTTTTTTTTTTTTTTTTTTTTTTTAAACAACCTCTACTTGAGCTGGCATCAGCATTAAAATCAAAAACTTTATTCATTCATCGTTAGTCACTCTGTGGCCAAACTACTGACTTATTAACATGGAATAAATTACCTGTTGATATAAGGACTGATACAGAATACCAGCGATTAAAAAAACTTTTTTCAAAAGCACTTTATAGCCGTTTAATACGAAAATATTTGTAAGTTTTTTTGCCAGAATTTAGTTTGTTTTTTCAGATAAGCTTCTTTAGTTTTTATTTTAATATTATATTTTTCTTTTGTTCATTGCCACTATTAATATTTATAGAAATATAATGACTATCCATTTTTTTTTATGATAGTCTTGAAGTTGTGAATAATTTAGTTTAGCTTTGTCTCTTTTTGTGTTTGTTTCCTTTGTGTGTTTCTTTTGGAGGGGCGCGACGGATGCTTTTATTTCGGGGAGGGATTTTTTTTTCTTATTTAATTGTTGGAAGTTTTTCCTCCTGGTCTTGCCACAGTGGTTTCCTGGTATACAAAGATAGATAATATTTGCTCTATCAATATACATTTCATACAAGGTAATTATGTCATTTTTAGTCTTGAACTATTTGTAATGCTCTTTCGCTCGCTTACACAAAAGCATTAAAAAATATTTATGTTTCACAATCAAATTTATAATTTAAATTTACAATAGTTTTTTTATATAGATCAACGGAACATAGCTTATCATTTTTGATGGGCCTCAAATTTCCCTATGCAGTTCTAACTCAAACTCAAACAAAAGTATTAAATTCACAATCATTACCTGTATCACATATACTCAACTATTACCTGTATTACATATACTCAACTATTATCTGTATTACATATACTCAACTATTATCTGTATTACATATACTCAACTATTACCTGTATCACATATACTGCCTAGTTAATCAATGATTCAAATAAATCTAAAAACTCCATATAGTGTCACTTTCATGTGTGGTCTTATGTCTATTGACCTTGCTCTGGCAAGACTCAGTCAATCTCCCATGGATACTTTTCTTTTTTTTTTTTTTGGTTGAGTACCAACTTATTAATTTAAATTATTTTCAATTTCTAAAATTATTGATTGAAATATGGTATCATTTAAATTTTATTGGCATATGTCAAAGAATTTGTCCAAATGTTATTTGAAGCTTTTATGTAAAGATACATTCTATACATTCGCAATATTCTATTGCGAAACAGAGAGCATTTAACAATAGATCACTTTCAACGAATAATTTGGCTTAATATAAACAACAGATTTGAGCTATGCATAAGTGCAAGTGCCTTTAAGTTCGTTAATAGAAATTCCCCTGAATATATGTCAGGTCTTCAAAACTAGTTTAAATAATAGCTTAAGAACAAGGAATTCCTATCAAAAACTTGATCAGCTTTTCAGAAAAACTAGCCAA
>JAUZNK010051187.1:0-15926 GCA_035046665.1 Euphysa ruthae
GGATTATCAGCGGAAAAACTCGGTATTTCTGAGATAAACTAGGTTTATCTAATTAATATCCATTCGGCGTTCCATAGTAGTTGTGTATATTTTCAAAAAATTTAACCAATCAAAAACTAAGCAGCTTAGTTTCAAGTCTCTTGATTTGAAAATATCAGATCATATCTACTATAAATAAATTGTAATAATAAGTCTTCATGCCTGTTATTACTCTATTTATAAATACTGTTTATTTAAATGTATTATTATTTACCATGGAACTTATTGATTAAATATTCTCCATTATTACTTAAAAGCCCTTGCTCCCAAAGCAAAAAAGTCTTTGTTTGGCCCCGTTTCCTCCGTATCCCACTCGTTTCATGTTATAGTACTTACGATGACTAGAAGGGTCACGAGAACGATCTCTGAAAAACATTAAGAATAAATATCGGAGGAGTCTGTGGTCCAGCAGATAATCCGTTTCAAGTAGTTTCAAATATTTACTAAAACACCTGCATATATAACAGGTTTTTTAGTAAATATTTCATTGTCTGGAAAATCAAAATAATTTAGCTGTTCACGAAAACATTAATGTGTTGAGAATTATTTTAAGTAGAAAACAGTGAACGTGAGATTTCGGGCATGTTCGAGAGAAATCGTAACGTAATCGTAATGTAATCGTAACGTATTCTTGCAGAGCCTATTTAAAAACTAGACGATGAGACAGGATACTGTAGAAGGGTGCCCGGAAGAAAAAACGCTATTTCTTTTTTATAAAAATAAATAAGATTTGCAATACATACGGCAAAAAAAAAACAAATGAAAATAAATAAAAATAAAATATAAAAAGTTCAAGTAACAAAATATGTGTAAGATAACGTCCTGTAAGCCCACAAGCATCTCAACATCGAAATTGAATTTCTTCATTAAACAACATTTAAAGTTCTGTTTACACTTTACCTCTTCTTTTCTCCATCCAACTCAGCATTATATACAAAAGGTGGGAAATCCATTAGAAGCTTGATTACTCGTCTGGTGTTAAAACACTGCTTGACTTGGACGTATCTAAAAACGCAATAATTTATAGTATATATATACTTGCAATTAAGTTTTCCATAAGTATAAATTTTTTGTAACTAATTTTTTAAGACTGTTAAAATTAATTCAATAGTAGAATTAACGTCAGTAGGTAGCCCTAACCGGTAAAATAGTGTTTCGCCTTTTTACTCGAACTTTATCTCAAGCCTTGAGAATGCATACAATCAAAATTTTAAGCTTTGAGAATACTTCGAATATCATGAAAAAATTGTAAAGTGTAATTAAGCTCTTATTTAAAATAAATACTTCAATTGGATCTGAGGGCGTCGAAGTTAACGAGAGCGCATTGATTTTTTTTATTACTACCACTTACACCCCCAGCCATCCAATCTTTCGCAACAGCTACATCTTATTTTTAAAATATAGAACCCATAACCCGCATTTTTTCAAGGGAGAGCACATGTTTTATCGTACACACCCCCTTTTTTTATTAATGATTCTTATTGAGAATTTTACGCTTATCAATACCATCTAGAAATATAGATCTGAAAATCTATTGCAAAAATTATTGGCCCTTCATGTCCTTTCTAAAATTGAATCCCACCTATTCTGCTGTCAAATATAAGATATAATGTTATGAATAATTTGCGGATTAAAACTGGCCTGGTTTCTAAATTGCCTCAAAAAAAATTAGAAGAAACTTAACCACGGAAGTTGAACAAGCAGCAGGATGGGTTAGATCTAGCCCAAACACGCACATGCGGCAATGATCATAACGTAGTTTAACTTCTGCTAACTTAACTTGCGCGAGAAAGAAATGAAACGTCTGACCTAGTCTAGATTAGGCCTTAGCGAAAATAACGTATTGTTTAAAAAAATAAACAGCTAGAAAAAAAATGACTCCACAAAATGAAGCTACGATTATAAGGAGGTAGGTAATGCATAATTAAACCTGGATGAGAAATTACGCGGACTCTGATAATGGAATAGGCGCCGAAAATTTTACAATAGTTGCGAAAACTTCTGATACTTAAAACACTAAATCACTATGACAACGCTAATCGTACGAAAATGTTTCCAGTATCTTAAATTGATTTTTTTTCCACATAAAGATGTTGCCAAGATAAGCACAGCCATAAAATTATTGAGACGAAAAAAAAGCTTGCTCAGAAGTTCGAATTTTCAATCTCAATTATGTTTATTATGAAGAGGGAATTTATTTTAACGGGATAATTTAAAAAAAAGATTTGCAACTTCATCTGCATGTGGCAATTTTTAAATTTGGTTTATTTAAATATGTTTTACCACTGTTTGTAGCATGTCACTTCTTTACCTAATGCTTGCTATTTGTTTGCATTCCTTTATTGGACAACGCTGAGGAACTTTTTATTATTCTTTCAATAGAAATCAATTTTGTGAGTGCGCTAAAAATAGATACTCGGAATAAGTGTGACCGGTGAAAGAAAGTAAACAAAACGTTTTTAAAAACATTTGTGGTTTTAAAAAAGCCGTTTTAAATAAAGGCTACACGGGATACAATTGGGATACCGGAGTCCAAAATTGGAAATACGAATTATCATGAATTTATTGGTTCCATATAAATTCAGCACAGAAATCTGAAGACAGCCGGTTTTTTCAAAGCATCTGAACCGCACTGAATCATATTCTGACTTGGCAATGATTCTGAGGCCCCTCCATTAGTTTTTAAAACTAGTCGAATCTATTAATATTCCATTTGAATACATATCGTCAAATCGTTCGATAATAAAAAGATACTTATCTACATTAGGTTCGGTTTACATTGAGTAACCATAAACTATGGACTTTTTTTCCATAAAATAAATTCTATTTTTTCAAAACAATCAAGAATTCGACATTTCAAAAATTTATTTGTTGCTTACATAAAAATTTGTTCCCAGGAAAGTTGCTTAAATTTTATATTTTGCCTAGAGTTGCTTATAAAAAAATACTTGTATTGAAAAACCAAAGTAGAACACAAAGCAATAAGCAAACTATGCGCAAGTAATGAAGAAACCAGGTCCGACGGAGTTTAACTGGATATTGAAATTATATGGAGACAATTAGAAAACTTCAAAGGCCCAATAACTTTTTCTGTAGATTTTCATATCCATGTTCCTATATCATTAATGGATGAGCGTAAAATAAGAATCATCAATAAAAAAGTGGTACAAAAGTCCAATAGCGCCGCAAATTCTACCTAAACAGAAAAAACTAGAACATGTAAATAGCATATAAGTTATAAAACTCACGCTCCCTTAAAACTTATGAAACGGTTTAATTATTTAAAAAGAAATCATACTTCCAACACATTCTTCTAATACTTCCGTTTCGTACTTTGAACCATGAGCAAATTTTCTTCTTTCCCTCCCAGCACAATTCCTTCGGCATTTTTAAGTTATTTATTATCAACTGCTTCTTTTTCTTTCCCTCCCATACTTCAAAGTTACAATTTTGACCATTGTTTAGGACACGCTTTTTGAATGCTTCTGCAACAGCTAGAAAACATAACAAAAAAGAAAAAAAAAAAAGTAACTTCAAAGACATTTTTTTTTTTATACACGTGCGATCGTTATCACTTCAGACTGAGAAAGGAATAACAATTATGGAACAAAAACTTAAGTTAGCTACAGGTGGTTCTTTTTTTTATTACGTCTATTAACGGCGGCATTTTTACTTATCTATTATTAAAGAGTCAGTTATATTTTACTTGGCACCAGATAATGCTGATTGTGTTCTGATACAATCAGCATTATCTTAAGACCATGTGTGTTGAGTAAAAAAAATTGACAATAAATAAAAATAAAGGATTAAAAAGGAAAAATTAAATAATAATTTATCAACCTAAACACTATTTATACCCATTTTTTTTCCGACCACGGTTTGCTTATTTTCCAATACTTTCTAAACTGAAACGCGCTCTTAACAAAAAATCTCTTGTAACATGTTAGCGCATTCTCAAAGTTACTTAAAGAAATTTTAAATTCATAGAAATTGCAAAATTTTTCGCAAGCATACTTAATATGCAGTTTTTATTGATTTCCACGGCACTTTGTAACAGAAGACCTTGTGTCATCTCCAGACGCCTAAAAAATTGAGGAAACACGTTTCAAAAATGACATATCTCTTAGGCGTTTAAAATAATATAATGTAAGGTACATCTCAAGCTAATCTCATTCGGGAGCTACCGAAAATTTTATACATGTTTATTAAAATGTGGAGTTCCTGTAAGGCTCCACTATACCAATTTCATTATACCTAGATCACAATTCAGGGAGGAGTACAGATATAAATTATTTTTTACGTGTTTTTAATTATTTTATGGGCTCGCAATAAAATCCTACTCAAAAACACAAAATGACAAAAAGAAAAAATTCATTCACTGGCCCGGTAAACGAGACGCGACGGTCCGAAAATGAAAATCTGGCTGCGGGCGAGAGAGAGAGAGAGAATGTTATATTAAACGTGGGAACCAACAAATTGTCGAGACAATATTTCTAGATGGGCCCGCGTGTCGGGTCTTGGAGTACTTAGAACGCCCATTTGCGTCTGCGAAATTCGCTCAACCAAACAACCCGACTAATTTGAGCTAGTGTTGCATTACGCAATGAGTTTTGCTCAGAAACTCAGAGATAACATGGAAATAAATTTCCGCAAGAGGTGGGAGTCGAACTCGTAACCTTTCGCTTCGAAGTCAAACGTCCTACCACTGTGCCAAGTCCGCTTTTCGGAAACTGTTCAATAATTTTTTTCTTGAATTTTGCTGATAATTTTTTACCGGCGTAGTTGAAACTTGCACTAAAAACTCAGTTCTTGTATTAATATTTCAAAAATTAAATTCATTTTAGGCTTTTCCAAACCAAAGTCTCTTTTTTTGGGCCAATAAACAGTACAAAATTAAAAGAAAAAAAAAATAAAATATAAATGTTATCATTATTGTATAATTCTAGTAGGTAATAAATATAATAATAATAATAACTAGTAGGTAACATACTAATAAAAAAACATGCCAAATTTGAAATCAAAAGGGCTTGTACTTTTTGAGAAATCTCTGCCGTCAGCAAAATTCTTCACTGCGATTTACTAAGCGCTCTACTTCTTCATTTTTATCAATAAAACCTTTTATAATTGATCTTAACACCTTTTTCCTTAACCTTACCAGTGTGTTTTTCCAATTTCTTTACCCGTACACCATCCCGTGTTACACATTTCATTTTCAAAAATGCGCCGCTGGACATATTGAATATCTTCATCCGATTAATAAGAATGTGTTCTCCTACGTTAAAACAGAACGTGAAAGAGAACTGCTGAAGACATCCTAACAAACAATGACGTATGCTCAACAAAACATCTTCGCTTTGGGGCAACGCTTCCATTTTAATTGATTCAAGGACTCGTTTGGATTCTGTTTTTTATCATGGAGACACTTTTCTGGAAGGCTGTCGGCGCCTAACTCTTTGAAACTTAGTACGATAGTAAGTCAAAAATAGCTGCTGGCATCATTATATTTTCTTTTATAAGATGATTTTCCAGTTCATTTTTCGGCTTGGTACCCACAAGAGGAATCCTGCGTACGCAGGCGATTTCTTGTTTCATTGTCAACCCTTTCCGAACAGTGGAAGAGAACAAATAGCGCCGGCCAATTTTTTCATCGCATACAACTTATCAACATTTATCAACAAGAGAAGTTCATAATCAAATTAAAATCGGATTCTACGGTAGTTAAATAGGCAGAAACAATAGTTTTCGAAAGATTGCGTTTATAAAATATTATTCCTGCACTATTAGACCCTTAATAGATGGATTGAATGTGGGCGTTTTAGAGGAGTTTTTTGGCGTATTTCATTACAAGTTATATTCGTTATAACTTGGCCAAAGTTAAAAACTAACAGTTACGATATTGTAAAATAATAATAATATAAACAAATAAATTATTTACCCTATCGCTCGCAGGCATAAATCAGCCCATAAAAAGAACTCAAATTTTGACTCTTTTTCTCATAACATATTTGTCCTCTAAGTAGAAAAAAATAAATCCAAAGTATGTACGGAAGGAGGTCACGTGATCAAAAATGTCAGATATTTGAAAATGAAAAAAAAAAAAATACATTTTTTGAAGTAAATATCGAAAAAATAAGATACCACCAAATGTAGATCATTTTTAAATAATATAATTTTAATAAAAAAACAAAAAAAAAAAAAAAAAAAAAAAATTGATGAGAAACTTTCCAAGGATGAAATGGAACTTATATTTGACGGAAGTTGGAAAAATATGTGAATGATGTGATCTACTATTTGAATCACTTTATTTCTTTAAAAGATTTAAAAAAAAAAGGTATTTTAAGAGGTTTAATAAGCTTAAAAAATTGTTCAAATTATGAACAGAAAAAAAATACACGAATGGACGAAACCAAAAAATCTAGGCGACAGATGTTACGCTATTACGATATTTTACCTGTTTCACTGAATTTTATTGGATATTTTAAAAATTTTCTTTTTTTCAATTCGCTTAAATTTTGACGCCGGTCTTGATTTCCTAAGAATCGCTAAAAAATTTTTAATGAAATTTTCAGGAGTTTTCTTTTGACATTAAATACTGAGATTTAAACGAGATAAATGTAACATAACATTGACGGATGCTTTTTGGTAATTTTAGAAAGCACACTGTCACCTTTTTCTAGTTTGCTGGCAGTTTCTTTGCATCTTTGCACTTTTCAGTGCCACACAAGTGGGTTTGACTTTGAAGAAAATATGATCCAATTGAGGGTCTCGTATATTGATTGTATGTGTATAGCACATAAACTTTTTCGAGAAAGGTTACTATAAGAACGGATGAAATTCTTTCTGTGGTTGGCATGTCACCTGTCATAATTTTATTTTATCGACTGGCTCCCATAAATTTAGATAAGTATTTTGGGAGGCAGTTGCTAAGAATTCTGCGGCACAACAACTTGTTTCGGTTACTATCAAGTCCAACAAGGTTCTGTTTAAATAAAGATTCACTTGGTCTAAAACGGTTGCCCTTTTTCAATGAATCTCACGTTCAGTCCTTTTATTTAATGAAAATTGAATTTCTGTAATTCCACAAAGTCATCTTCAATTATTTTTTTCCAGTTCCGATCCATTTCGTTATTTCGTTATTTCTACAAATTCAGCGTCGGTTTCATTTTCATCATCAAAAGGATCAGCAGCTAGTTCAGGAGTTACATATTCTTTGATATTTTCAGGAGGTTCATACTTAACAGGAATAGAAACAGGCACAGCAGGTGCAATATCAGGGGCAACACTAGTTGCGACATCAGGGTCAACAACAGAGGTAAGGGCACTGTTAGTACGGGGTAAAATTAGCTCTAACATACTATCTGAACTGTCAAAAGTGTTATCAAAGTCATTTAACCCCATTTCATCGTTAACCACTTCATTATCTCCTAAAATAATGTCCAGAATTTCGTCCATGCTGGAAAAAGATTGTTTGCTGATAGAAGCTATCTTCAAAAATTTGAAAATATTAAAAACTCGATTAATTCAGTTTGGAAAAAGATGTTATGGTGTGGTTTTTTGCTGACGATCAGAATAGTTTTCAGCTTGTTAAGGAGGAGTGTGGGTGGTGGTTATCAGTTTATTATATTAGGTAGCAATAGATTTATTAGGGTTCAAAGAGAGACACAAAATAAGTTCTTTGATTAAATTGAATTCTATTTTCAAATGCCTCGATTTACCTGGTTAAGACTGAAAAAGGGCCGAAGGCCCAATTTTTGCCGAAGGCAAACCTAGTAGATCGGCCCCAAAGAGCCCAAGATTTTTTTTGGCAGGTCGGTAAGCTTATTCCGTAGGTCACCTTGACGCTCTAACTTGAGAATTATTAGTTTCAAATATTTTCGTTCTGATGTTTCTTCTTTGAAATAAAGAAGAAACATCAGAACAAATTTTACTTTAAGAATTCCGTCGTTTTCTAATCTTGATGCTATACAAGTGACTCCCTCCTAATAACCATCATATTATGTTTGTTATTATTTTTTAACCATTTTATAATACCTTTTCCTTTCTGCAATAATATAATTTGGTTATAGAGGAAAATATATAGTATCTATTGAATCGCAAGTACACTTGAAAATAAACGACCGAAGATTTTTTTTTTTTTTTTTGTCTTTTTGTGCGTGTATGTATAGACCACCATGGAAATATGGTAATGACAAACAATTTTTGTGACTATCCTTGCCATCTCTTAGTAATATATTTTATTTTTTTTGTTGTTGTTTATTTCTCAAAATTGTATAATCATTATGGCAGAATAAAAACTAGTTTAGTTTTTTGAAAAGACAACGAGTGAATGCGACGGCGCCAATCTATGGAGCCTCTAACCACAATTTAACCAGACTGTCTGTAAAACCATTTCAACTCATTAATACTCAAAATAATGTTTGGTTTGAGTATTAAGTCGCCTTAGATGAATATCCGATTTGTAATGTGTTTTCGAAAAGATATGCCACTTTTTTAAATTTATTTAACAGTATTGACTTTTAATGACTGCATCTAGTCTTAGCTAACATCTAAATTAAAAAAATCAATCCTTATCGTTCCCAGGGCTTTTTTATCCACTTTTTAAATGACAAAATAAAGAGTTTTAAAAGCCCTGGGAACGAACGAGTACGAACTTTGGCCATTAATAAAGAAATAAAAAGCTAGAAAATGAAAGCGAAAGTTTATAAAACAAAAAAACGTGTAAAAAAACACATGGAAGCGAAAGTATAGAACCAAAAAAAGCTTAAGTTGGTTAGCTACGTGATCCTCATGTGTGTAAATCACTTTCAATGGATTAAGAGGTTTTCAGATAAGGTAACTGCTTTCCTAGTTAGAAGTGAAATTGTTACAAAATAGCTTTAATATTAAATAGCAGTTTTATTCAAAAAACCTAACAATTATCCATCAAAATTTTTGACAAAAACTGTTATAAATGCGGTTGATTAAGGTTTTAGATAGAAAATAATGCATTACGCGCTGTATGCTATTCAGTTATAAAGAGTATAGCCTGTTGGTGGGCATAAGTTAAAGGGGTTACTTTGTGAAAAGTTTCTAAAGTTTTTCTTCACCGTATATGAGTCACTGAGAAGTTAAGAATTTCATATTTTTTTCAGTTTTGCGTGATAAGGTATGGGTAAAAATATTTCTCTGAAAGAGAATATCAATGACCTCTGTTCCATTATTTCCAAAAATCATGTATCGACCATGGATCATGTATGAATAAAAAATTTATCAGCTTCAAAATTGGCGAAGTAGTTAAAAAAGCTGTTTGAAATTAATATCATTCCTTACCGAACAGTTTTTTATTCTGCAAAGTGTTCAGAAATGTAATGTTTTAACCCTGTTTGTTTAATGACTGATGAGATATAAAAATTCATGAAAAAAGTTTCGATTTAATCATATCGTTTTTAATCAAATGGTGATAAAACTGGAAATTTTAGAAAAGCTACCATAGCAAAAATTCCATATAGAGCTGACTTGTAGAATAAGTAAGAAAGATAAATGACGACATGAACAAGTTCAAACACATTGTAAAAAAATATTTATTTGGTTTAAGTCAAAAATTTTACCCTTGATTAATTTTAAAATTACCATTTGATTTCAAAACTGGTATATACATCTAAAATTTATTAGTTTTTAACGGAAATCTTCACTAAGTTATCCTTCACTAAGTAAGCCTATGATTTCCTTATGTTATCCTTGTTATAAATTTGAAACCATTTTGAATAATTATGTGTTATATTATGTTTTGGTTGTGGTATTGTATATGTATTGATTTTAAACTTTATTTGAAATTTTTATTATTAACTCTGATTGGTCCAGATAATGGGGTTAATATGCAAAGTGTATATATACCCATTTGGTTACCATATTCCTGGTGCCTTTTTAAACATTTTAAACAAGTTGGAGTTACCTATCCAATTTGTTTCATTGAAGTTCTAATACAGTGCTTTGAAATTTTACTTACTTAAAATTACACTTATAAAGAAAATTTCACTGATGACTTTACTAAAATTTTTTATAATTTATTTAAGAGGATGGGTTCCGCCGCTTACTTCGACGAGCTAGTGTAGATGCTGACAAACCATTAGTTCGAGAGCAAAGGCGAAATAAAGGTTTAGTTTATTATGTTTTATATAAAAATTTGTTTCACCATCACAAATGAGTCAGAATCTGACAAACAACATACATGCATGGTGTGCATGGTGTTTACAGCATTATTCTTCCAAGAATAAAAATCCTCATTAATTCAGAGTTCTGTTGCAACACTTTAAAATTTGTTTCTTTAAATTACTCTTCCAAATGTAGCCAGTATAAAGTGTCTTTTTAATCAAAAAATTTTTTCATAAATTTTAAAAATTATTTTAAAATCATAATTTTTAAAAGTTTGGATATTAAAAATGTAGTGAATTATTTGTGTATTATTATCATTATTTGTTTTAATAAATAGAAATAAACTTTTGTTTTTCTCAAAAAAATTATGTTCAGATGATTTTAGAAAATATCATTTCTAGTAATTTTCTTATGCTGGTTGTTTTGAATTTATTTTGTGGGCTTGTGAAATTTTACGTTTTTTTCTTTTTTCTCAAAAACCAACCTTGTGAGTATGTATAAATTATGTTCTGAGTATGCATAAATTATGTAAAATGCTAGAAAATATTATTGATAGTTTTAATTTTTTTGCTTTTTGATAAGTTTATGAAACCCACCTCTTAGTTCCAAAAACTCATAATGCTGGTATACATGGTATGTTGGATATTTTGAGAAATTTTGTCGGCCAAATTTGTTTTCATGTTTTTTATGTTTTATGATTGTTTTTTTCTTTTTGCCAAGAGATTACTTTTATTTTAAAAATATTTTGTTTCAATGTTAGATTTGTTTAAATTGATAAATTTATGCGACCAGTAATAGTAAGTGGTTTTTCTGATTTTCTCCTTTGATAAAAATCTTTCAAGCTATTTTAAAATTAGATCATCTCGGCTTGAAAGTGTTCAGAATGTTTAAAGCATAAAAAGGTTGGATAAACTTTTGTTTTGTTGTTTGAAGATCATTAAATCCTATTTAAATTCCATTGGTGAGTTATTGTTATAAGCAAAGCAAGCTGAGACAGATTCATTCAAATGTTTTCAAATTATGTTGTCATAATTTTTAACGGATAAATTATTAGTGAGATCTGCTATGTATGAAGTCAGCCAGCTACTTGGAGGGGGTCGTACTGGTATGGATAGTTTACTTGCAACTGGGCAATAAATCAAAAAGAACTGGCGAGAGATAGAAAGTCACTGCATAAAAACTATGAGTTTTTGCCTCTGTGTTTTACGTTTTCATGTTTATTTTTCTTTGTGTGTGTTTTATACTTTTGTTCTTTTTGAATTAATGATTGATGTTATAAGTTTTGCTATGAGATTTGTTTGGTTGGTTACCTTTCATTAGTTATCCTGTGTAAGGATTAAGCAAACATAAACTTGCACTCAAAGGTTACGTAAAAAAAAAAAAATGTATTCTTTGTTTCAGAACTATTTCGTCACTTATTTTAGATAATTCTATTGCTGTTTCTTGTAAATTTAAAGAACTAATATATAAATAATGATTTTAATAGAATAATATTATGTCAGGATTTAGTGAGAAGTATTAGTTTCTTGATTAAATACTTTTTCTTATAAAAACAAGGTTATTACTAAGATGAAGAAATATGACTTTTATAATCCGGAAGAGTTAGTTAGTTCTAACATATAAAGAAAACTTTTTGAGTATTGAATTACTTTTAGCATAGGCCTAAGTAAAATAATAAAATTCAAGAGTTAGATTTTTTTAGTCTACAAAATTACTAAAGCTCCACTTTTGTAGATGATAATCATGGCATCTAAGGATTCAGTTCAAAAGAAGAAAATTAAGTTTGAGGTAAATAAACAGTAAGTTGAATAGTTAGAGGTGATTTTAAATAGTTTATTTGTGAAGGAGCAATGTTTTTAAGGAAGTGAAGCAAGGTTAATTAATTACGAAATTAAAATTTGAAACACGCTAAAATAGGCAGACCAAGGTTTGTTATTTATAGATGTTGTAGAAGGAATTTATTTTTTCATTTATATAATAGCCTCACAATAGTAACAAATAAATTATACATTATAAAAAGCTAAGAGTCATATTTTCTAGTGCATAAAATAAAATTTGATCAAAACTGTAACACATTGTTGTTGTGAAGAAAATTTTATTTGTGTCACTGTTGCTTTAATCGTCTTTGAAAATGATGAAAATACAAGTTATTGAAGTTGGATTGTGGTTGACATAACAGTTTATTTAACAAAATTAGGTCTTACTGGTACGTCATTGACAGACCTGATTTTAATATCAAAGTGACTTTGTTTAATTTATGTTATAGCTAATTACATTTTTCCTGTTTTTTTGCTGTAAAGTTTTTATATTAGGTGTAATTGTAGTGCTATGGTGCTATGTTTAGGTTATGTTTACATCTGGGTATCTATTTTGTGCAATTTAATTTTCCACCAATCTGAATATTTAATTTTAAGTAAGATTATTTAGAATTGTTAATGAAACTTTTAACTTATGAATTGTGAAAGTTTTAAAGTAAAGTTTTATATTTGTTTACATTCATACCACGGTTTTTTTTAAATTCATACTTTTTATTTCTAGATGAAGATGACGAAGATTCATTTAATGATTTTGATAACAAACCATCTGATGAATTCATAACAAGAAATAGGCGTGAACAAGAAGGTGACTTTATCCACTTGAATTGAATATAAATGCATTTTTTCTTTATGGTGCTGGAAGTTTAAATTTCAAGCAACCTCTTTTGCAGCCTGGTATTCTTCAATTTAAAGAGTTTTCACATCAGAATTGAAGATGACGGTTACCTTGATTTCATGAATTTTAGATGACAACGTTACAAGTCATATAAGAAAATTTCAGTTAGGAGGCAGTTGTTCAGTGGTTTTTTGTTTTTATATCTATATATTATTCTTTTAAAATAAAGTATATTATAGCATCATACTATTTGTTTAGATACATTCTACCATACTTTATTGAGTCGATCTGATCCTAATGTTAAAGGTGATTTTTTTAGTTTTTTCAGCATTAAGTTGTTTCTGTATTAAGAATTTTGACTTATTAATCCTTTTGGATCCAGTTTGTTTGTTAATCCCGAAAATCCTGAAAAATGGTTTGAAGAATAATATTAAATATTAAAATATGAATATTAAAATTCTTAATGAAATTTATTGTCTTACTAATATTTTGAGTAAATAAGCTGACAAATGTCACACTGGTAATAAAAAGGACAGCAAGATAAATAAAGTCCAAGCTGCCTTATTTTACCTTTTTTAGCCTTGTGGTGTAGCTGGCAAGGGTCCTGTAAATTCATGCTTGTTTGTCTGTGCGTGGGTGCATGAATCACACGCTCCTCTAAAAATTTGTTTGAGAAGTTCATTTTATGAAAATCTTTTAATTTATGAAAGTCCAGCAAATTAACATTTTTAGGAAAATTATGCACACAATAAGTTACCATAGATACCATTTGAATTATTTTTTTCCTAAGCAAAAGGTATATAGATTCAGCCGTTTTCAAAATTTGTTTTTAGCAATTTGAGTCATTGAATATTTTAAAAAATTCGTGTGAGGCCAGGTGACAGTTATGCCTAAAATTTTTCCAATTTTAGGTAAGGTAGTTGGAAAAATTTCATTGCTGTTAATTGATTTTTACATTCATCTTTACACTTTGGTAGACAGGTGACTTATTTTTCTAGAAAAGTTTATGCCCTTACTTTGGGTAATTTTCTTCATCTCCTAATGCTGGAATACTAATTTGATAATTCTTAAATTTCAGCTAAATTAAATGAATCACAGGTAGACCCTAGGTTAATAGGTTCTATAAATGTGGATGAATAAGGAAAGTTTCATTACACAGGAAATTAATTTTGTTTCTAAGAATATGCTCATAAAACTCCTTTAAAGTGAAAATCTGAAAAATTTATTAATTAATCAATGGAAAAGCAAGGGGGATTTTAGTATTTACTAAAATTGACATCGTAACAGAGCCTTCGAGTTACATATATTAGATTTCATGTCATGGCTTAGTTATAGAAATCAGATAATTCATCAATGTCAGCCTTTGAAAAAATATTTTCTTCATTTTTACATATTCATAAAATAAGTGACCAAAATAAATAAGTAGCCAAAATAAATAAGTTACTAAAATAAATAAATTCTCATAAAATCCATACAATGCTACCCCTCTTCCAATGATCATTTTCATTTTTTATAGTTTAACTCCCTAAGCATATTAAATGATTTATCCAGAGAAAAAGGTATAAAGCAAGTTTTTTGTTGCAGAAAGGAAATTATCTGGAGTTTAATGATTGTAAATTTTATTGGTAAACACATTCATTATTGAATATCTGATATCTTTGCATATTGGCCACTCCCTTCTGAAGATGCACTTCTAAAGGATGCTAATTGTTCATCTAAACTCCTTCCACTGGTTGTTTTCCCTTGATCTGGCTGTGCTTTGCTGGATTTGATATGCAAGTTCAATGGAATTTTGGTAGATCTATCATGAAAAAATTGTTGTTGTATCTCATTTCGGATGGAAACAGGTCTATTATTAACAGGTCGTTGTTGTAACTCGTACGGGATAGGAATAGGTCGTTTTTGAATACTCTTTTTATGTTCTGTTATTTCAGGAAGATCAGGTATTTTGGCATACATGCTCTCATGCTTTGACAAATTGCACTGTACAGGTTTTTCTGTTATCTTTACATGTTGGGGACTTTTATTTCTCTTTTGTTGAAATTTTTTGCAGTTTTGCGATCTTTCTTTCTTCCCCATATTTATAAACTCAGCACATGATTTATTAAGAGTTGTATTTTCTTCCAATACATCTAAACTTCTTGACCTTTCTAGTCTTTTTTTGGATTTTTTTGTTGGGAGCCACTCATTATCAAGGGATTTTGATCTAAGCCTACCCATCTCATCTATTATGCCCAATCGATATTGCGTTGCAGGTCTGTGTTTATGAAACTCTTGCAAAGAATGTTTTTTTCTTGACTCGAATTTAATAAATTGTAAATGTTTTTGTGAATTTTTTATTTCGTCAAAATTTTCTTTTGCTTTGGTACATGCTTGAATGTCTTTAAATATAGTCTTTTCAAACATGATGGTGGGTGTTGGGGGTAAAGGCTGTTCTTTGTAATACTGTTTTATTTGTTTTTTCCCTTCCATTTTTGCCTTGTATGAATCAGTTGACACTCTAGAAATCTGTGGTGATTCAGGTGTTTCCATGGTAATCTTAGCAGTTTCTTTTTTATGGTTAGAAAATGGAAGTTTACATTTTTCCTCTAAATAAAAATTAGTTACCAATTGATTAATTATCAAAAGTTGATTATTTGTTAATTTGCAAGTTGACAATGTTTAGAAATGGCTTGGAAATAATAAAACTGCTTTAATTTTTCAAAAAATATCTGTTTAACTTTCTTAAGATATCAGAGTTTGACGAAACCATGTCAGATTTTTTAAAATGTATGAAATCATTTCTATACCATTGAAGTTTTTTTTTTTTCATCAAGAAGAATCTATCCATGGTTAGTTCTAGATCCCTCCATCATTTTGAATGTATCATTTTTATACCTTAATTCCTGAAACATGGTCTCCTGGGACTGTTAATCTTTATAGATAGTAAGTCATGACTTGTCTTTTTGAATAGATGCATGTTATTATATCGTGTGTGTGTGTGTGAATGTATGTATGTATGTATGTATGTATGTATGTATGTATGTTTGTATGTATGTATGTATGTATGTATGTATGCATGTATGTATGTATGTATGTATGTATGTATGTATGTATGTATGTAT
>JAUZNK010051198.1:2974-15921 GCA_035046665.1 Euphysa ruthae
GCTTCTGAGGAATATTTTCAAAAGGTGGAATAAGCATGCAGTCTGTTGACAATGAACCGCAATGTTTATGATCCTCATGTTTTCAATGAGACTGTTTTCTACACAAACTATAAATTTTTGCGGAATTAAAAAAAAGGCGTTAAATTAAAACTTCTTTGTTCAAACTTTATGCTAGATATTCCGTGTCTTGATGAATCAAACCAAATGTGCATTGAGGAAGTGACATTATGATGTCCATAAAGCACTTTTTATAACTTTGATAAACTATTATTCTGCTTTTATCTATTTTTCATTGGTCAATATGCAATTTTGCATAATTAACAGTGAAAATTTATTAATCGGGAAGTAGTCACAAATATTCTCCCTACAACAAGGACATCTTTTTCGACAATTTTGACGTCGAGCCAGTCGAGGCATATTTTTGGTAAGAAGCAAGATCACATGACGTTATTACTCAACCAAAAAAAATCTTGGTGGGTAAAAAGTGTAAAGTGCAGTGTCAGAACTACTGTTTCATTCTTATTCTTGACCGTTACTATGGTTGCATACCACCTTAAGTACCAACGACTAAGTGGGGAATCAATTACATATGTTTATACCAGCGACAATGATCAACTTGATGTGATAGTGAATACTGCTAGTTTGGATATTAGTGGTGAAGCATTGGGAAACTATTTAGATGTTTCTGTGGATTTTTCCCAGTATTGACAGTGAATAATCAGACTCAAATCTCACTCAAAACCTACCTAAAATATTGGCACTGGGAAACAGACATTAAGACAGAAATTATCATCTTTGGTCCCTAAATACAACCTCCCTCGAGCTTTTGCTAATGAAACACTTGAAATTCTAAAAATGCATGGTTGTTATTTACAGATAGCAAATGCCTAGCACTATTAAAATAGGACTTTTTTCACAAAGTCACGTGTGTAAGTTTTGTGATAATAATAATATAAGAACAATAATGATAACAATTTGGAAGAGTATTATTTTTTTCAAAATGACGCTTGTTGAGAAATGAGAATATGGGCCAGGAGAGATTTTTATGGAAAACTATGAACTGTTGTCATGATGATCCAGGACAAGTGTAATAATTGACAGACAACAAGAAATTTTAAACTATCAAATATATATATATATGCATATTTCTTTTAAAATACGATTTAAATGCGAAAAAATATGCTATAGATTTTTGGTTTTTTAGTTACCTATTCATTATCACTATTGCTTAGTAATTCCAAGAAGGAGCATTTCACAACTTCAGCTATGATAACTCTTTATGAATCTTATTTTATACGAAATGTTTCCATTCTTCTTTTTCTCCTAGAATATTTATTGTAAAATTAGTTTATTGAAATTCATCCGAAGAGTTTGTAACTACAGTACTCTGTTTAGGAGTTAATAATTGCTGTAAACTGCCAGAGAAGTTACCTAAATAACCAATTTTAATTATAACTGATGATTGGGCAAATAAGGTACAAATGGAACTAGCACTTTCATGTTTACGATTATTTTTCTTATTGTTTGGGTTTTAAACATATGTACATAATAAAATTATGAGCAAATTTGTTTCCCATCATCCTAGATTGTTCATCTATTCTTTCAAAGTTACAATGTTTTAAATAACAAAAATTTCATAATTTGACAGGGCGTATTGGTTACTTATATTATTACATTGGCATGAAAAACTGGAAAATATATCTTTTATCTTTGTAATTATACAAAAATGATTTTAAATTTGGCAAGAAATGGTTTGGGGCCACATTGTCTCTTAAATTTTTCTTTTATATTTAAGCAAGTTTTATTGTTCTCTCATATATTATCTTTCACCTCCTCACCCTCGCCCTTTGAAGAAAACGGTAAGACTTCCCACTAAAATTGTTTTGCATTTTCATATTATAAGAAAAGAATGTTCTGTCTGGCTATTTTTCGCCTCATAAATTATTAAAGAAATTTTTTATCAATTTGCTGCAATAGAAAAAATTTCATCACCCTACCAGAGTTGTCGCAATACTAGTGTATATTTTGTTTACATTGTCATAGTGTCCTTAGGGATCAATTTCTAAAGAAAAAAGCCCCCATCATTTGACATCAACAGGTCAAATAATTATTGCAGAGCCTGAAAAAGTGCAAAATCGACTTTAGAGGTTGATCATGCAATGTTTATTTTCAGATTTTTTATCAAAATTGATTTTTGGTAAAGTATTTATTGTATTGTATAATTGTGTTAATAACAGCGATACATAAAGATTAGACGACAGAAAAGTCCGGACCGCTATAAAGCTGGGGACGAAATCTGCTGCTGATTGTCTCCCCATGTCTGAATCTAGTACGTACAAGATTTTAGTCTAGCCGTAATACCACAGTGTCCCCTAGGATGTTGTCACTACCGACATCATGAAATCACTCCTTGAAATTTCTCCATGGATCAATCAAATTTAGTTCTCCCTCAAAGTACTCAATTTTTTCCATATCGAGTTCTCAAAATGGCTTTTTCTGTCATTTCTAGGGAGTATCATTGCCATATCATGGGATTATATTGAAATGAAGTGTGAATGGATAGCAATCAATCTTAAAATACCTCTGTAGGATCAAAAAACTTGCCACAGCACCCTCTCCCCATGCTCTTTGAAAAAGATCCCAGGTTTTAAATGCATTGTATGTCATGTTGTGAACAGGTGGTATACAAATAAAAGTGGCGAATATATGGATGAAAAAACTATCAACTCCTAGTTATTTGACACTAACTAGGATTCTGACAAAAGGGCCATTGCCAGAATGTCTTGGTTGGTTGGAAAATGTTTGAATTAAATACTATTTAGAAAAATTAACCTGGGAAATTCTTTCATCTCTACAGTATCAACACAAATCGCTCACAATTCTCATAGAAATACGCGATGGGATGTGAGATATCCAAAATATCCATACTCCTAAAACCAGTCCAGCACGGATACCTAAAAATTGAAGATGACAACCAGCTATAATTTGATAACAATTTATTGCAGAACAGAGATTGGCAAACTTGGGCTGGTAATTATTTACTTCATATTAGCATTGTTTTGGTGTTATGTCTTTGTTGATATTGTTATTTATAGTGGCACCTGCGGATTATTCTTCACTATTTTTCATTTTGTTTATTATAAAACTGATATGTTCATATTACTGGATGTAGTTCAGTTCGGGGCGGAAGGTTTATAGATTAGAGTTGATCCACGCATAAATATGATTAATTATTTATTTTAGATTGTTCACCATTGACTTACAATCAAAAATGAGTATTAATCGGAATTCGCCACCCCAAAGACCTATCTTAGCATTGTGACACATGCTTTATAGCTTATATTAACCCTAATCTGGAAATGTTTCGTAGGAAGTGTGTTACAGCGGTGAATGCAATGGCTTCAGAGTAGCAGTACTGCCATAATATAAAGAAACAAACTTACCAGTTACTCAGTTTCAAATTTCCACCTTACAATAATTAATGGACTACGGATTTATCTTTTCTGGACCCTTGAAAGATTTATGGGGTATAGTATCGCGATTTTTTAATCTTATATATAACAATAAATATTTAGAGCAGTTTGTCAAAAGTTATGAAATCTTTTACAAAAATTATTTATTTACAAAATTAATAAAGAAACCGAAGTAAAAAAATCATCGGGAACACACTTAACTCACGCATTTAAAGAAGTTTTCGCGTCATTTTATCAAAATGTTATTTTTAAAACGGCGATTTTATTCAACAAATTCCCGAGAAGATTTATGGAGGTGTAGCTCTGCAAATTTAGGGGCACCTGTGGCTTTAAGGGGCACCTGTGGCTTTAAGGGGCACCTCTAGTTTTAAGGGACACCTGTGGCTTTAAGGGGTGTCCGTGGCTTCATTTTGGCATTAAGGATAAATAATAATTACATGAAAATTTAGCAGAAGAATAATATCGAAAAGAATTTGTTTTAGTATTTTTTATAGAAAAGGTTATAAAGGATTAAAAAAAATCGCGGTGCTAAAATTGCTACAAACCCCCCTTCCACCCAATAATTCCGTGGCACATAAGCAATGAGAGAGAGAGAATGAGAGTTTTATATTTAACGTGGGGAATCAACAATTTTCCGAGACAATATTTCCAGATGGGCCCACGTGGCGTGTTTTGGAGTACTTAGGACGCCCATTTGCGTCTACGAAATTCGCTCAACCAATCAACCCTACCAATTTGTGCTAACGTTGCATAATGCAATGAGTTTTGCTCAGAAACTCAGAGATAACATGGAAATAAATTTAGAGCTAAGAGTCGGACTCGTATTCTTTCGCTTACTTTATTATCTCACGTTAAGAATTGCAATTCTTATTCAAAATGTCTTTCTAGCATTCTTCAGAGTATAGTTGAACTTAATTAAGAAATTACAATTTGTTCAATAGTATATAACACATAAAACACCTAAAACACACATCAAAAATACGTCATACATACGACTGCAATATAAATTTAAATGAGCTTTTGATAAATACGTGTAAGAGATGCCTTCTATCTACGTTTAAAATGCGGGTTCAGACGTCTTGAAGAAATATTCAAATGGTCGAAATTTTATTCGACGCCTTTTAAACATGTATGTCCAATAAACTTTCAACCATCCGAAGTTGTCTGGAACCACTTTTTAGACGTTTATTAGACGTCTTTGTGCCCAATTGGTGTAATCTTGACCGTATCTACCTTAATAATTGAGCCATTCGAAATCGATTTCAATATGTTCCAACTGTGATTTAGATTGTGCCATTGTGTACGTGGTGATTGGCGAAGAAAGAATCGTAATAATTTCAGCTAATCTACATCGCTCGTTACTCAATACTAGTGGCGTGGAAAAAGGATAGTACTAACTGGAAATATGGAATACAACATAATCATTACAATTATTATTAATTTATTTCTTTTAGAATGACTCTTCTTGAATATTCATATATTGAAAAAAAAATCTGTGAAAAAGACAATCACTAATGTGAACTTAAATAGCTGATCTTAATGCAGTTTTGTTAGTTAATTTTTTACAGAGATTCTGAGAAGAGGTGAGTTTGCCAGGTTTGAATTCTGATAATGTTAATAAGTATTCTTAGCTACAAAATATTCCATGGCAAACATTCTTGCTTATGTCAGCGTTTCCTCATTTTTTCCTTTAAATTTCTTTTTTATCTCTTCATTTTCGTGGAGCATGGAATATACTAGCTTAATTTCTTGGGTATAAAATTTCTTAGGTTAGAGAGTTTTACCTTATGGGACCCAAGAATGAATTACAATAATTATTTACACTAGCTAAACAATTAAAGTACAATGACGAACAAGATAACGCGTCCACTCCAATTATAAAAAAGAAACAATATGAATTAATCTATGATACTGCCTTTGTGTAATATTGCTCAAAACTGTATACACTGTTTAAAACTTAAGCGTTTTTTCCAAAGCAAAAAATATTTATCGACGCAAATTTCTGGGAAAATCTCCAATAATGATTTTCAGCGAATAATAATCATATATTGGTTTTTCTGTGTCATTTTCTGTCTCATATAGCATTAACTAAAGTAAAGTATAAAATATTATTAAACAAATATATTTTATTCTGTTATAGGATGCTTTTATGACCTGGTACCTCCCATAATTTATTCAAAACATAATACAAATGAATTTTAGGTTTTACACCTAACACCTCCAATCATGGCCATAATATATGAGATTTTTATCACATTTAAGTACAAATTCACATTTGACGCATATGATAAAAGTTTTTTCTTGACCAGTGTCACAAAAATGATAACAAACCCAAATGAGAACGGTCTTGTCACTTTTATCCTCTAGATCCAGCAAAAAAAAAATATATTTTTTTTTATTTCTAAGTCCATAAGTCTGTTAACTAAAAGATAAACCTAAAGGTTGAATATACCGAGGACGGCGTATCCATATTTTCAAGTACTTTTGGTATTATTTTTCACCTACCTAATAAGGTGACTTAATGGAATATAATGCGTATGATTACGATATCGAAAGAGACCAATGATTTTCTTTACCGTAAGCTCAAATGGGAACTTTACACGTGCAAATAAATGGGATTTTTGCACAAAAAAAAATAAGCTCCTACCAATCAATTTCTCAACGATACTCAAATTCCTTGTTCTATATTCTTGACTTAAAATTGATTGGTAATAGCTCAGCTTATAAAATTCCCATGTGGGGTTGATATCAGTGTATTTCTACACTATAAATCTAATTTTCAAAGCAATAGCAGGAATATTTCAAAAGCTTTTTATCTTTCAAGTTACCCAACTCGAATTACAGTTTTCTCAAGTTTTGGCCGCTATGGGTTTATAATTTTTTCTTGGCGTTACCCGAATGTAAGCTTGAAAAAGTTCATACTCGAATTATGCTTTGGGAAACAATATGAGTGCAGAATCAAAACTATTCCATATTTTGCTTTTACCAGGGGTGCTAACTCGATTTTAAAATTAAAGAACCTCAACCCGTATTTCTCTAGCTACCATCCACCGTCGTAGATCACTAACTTATTCGATATTGCATTTTGAAAAGTCCTTTTTTTTGTTTTACAACGCTGCTGATGATAAATAGTTAAAACCAGTTTTTTGAGGTTTTTCGATGATCTAAATATCAAATCGCTAATTTAACAACAATAATCCAATTGGCGATCATTGAGGAGTATTCATATTTCAAGTTTAAATATTTCAAAAAGTTCCTCCAAACATCAGAGAACATTTTGAAGATATCTTGAGTGAAGTCTGAGATCACCACTAGATCTACTACCACTAGACGTCGAGATAAATTTAAGTTAGATAAAGTAAAGATAAGTTGAAGTAAGTGTTTTCAAACTGGGTTTATCTTTAGGGATTAAGACTATAGACTGGGTCTTTTTTTTCTCAAGTAATCGTGAAACATAAAAACACATGGATTTTATTGAAAGATTTAGGTGTATACTGTCTCCATAGTAACCTTTAGATATGGGGTAACGAAAATAAAAACTATATAAAAATATTAAATAACACCCAACAAATTTTCTTTGAAGTAAAAAAAATTATTCAAAGTAAATGAAACAGTTCAATGATAATGAGTTGCACCAAAACACATGAACTCCTGTGTCATTCTTTTTGTTTTATGTTCTTTGAGTCTTATAGTTTTTTTTATTTATTTTTTTTACTTAATTTATTTATTTACCATAACGACGGCAGATCTTCGAAAGTCGGACTTATTAAGAGATGAACACCCACGCCAGGGCTCAAACCGGAGGCATAGCACATGTAAAGCGCATTTACCTCTAAGCCCCATGCAGATAAAGGAATAAGAATAGTAAAATAAATAGAATAAGAATAATTTTGAACATTATTTCGAGAGACTTCTTTGCAAACATCATTAACTACTGCAGAGAAGGTTAAAAAATAAATTCGAAATTTGAAAATGTAGAGCTACTATTGCTGTTTGCCGAAAAATAATTAGAACAAACCTACTTTATAACATTATCACATCTACCCGCGATTTTTTATTTTTTCATGTCTATCGGTTATTTTTTATTTATAGTTTTAATTTTTTACGTATTTCTTTCTCCTCCGTATATGCTAAGAACTTTAATTAAAGAAGCTATTTCTTTCTCAATGGGTATGGGTCAAAAGTTAATTTGCCCATGCAAGCTAGGTTTTTCTCATAAAAATTTAAATATCTAACTATAATATGTTTACGGAGAATGTAGGTCTGATGTAGGGTGAATGTAGGTCTCAGATAGGGTATATAGTATGAGATATATAGTATGTCTCATGTAGGGTGAAATTTATTTTGCCAAAGGGAGCTAGTTTTTTGTTATACTCAGCCATGATTATTTTTATATTTTAAGTATCAAACAAAAATTTATTTATTTCTTACCCTTTTTTACCCGAAGATTATATTATAAACTTTTGGCTCCGAAATACGCACATGCGCGTCTATTTCTGAAACATGCACATGGGCCTTTTTAGGACAAGGTTTCATAATTTTCTGTATACCGGCAAAAATAAAGAAGATAAACCATAACCAAATACAGATTTTGAAACTAAAATAAATTCTCTTACAGAATTAATTTGGTTTGGATGTACTCCATGAGAAAATGGTAGCAGATCAAAAATAGCTTTCTTTTTAAAGATATGTTTGGCAAAAGAGGAAAAGTGCTACAAACAACTCAAGACAAATTGATCCAAAACTTCATAGATAACCTATTTGATGAATCTGGAACTGAAAAGTCTTCTAATTTTGATGACAGTAAGTACAAGATCATAACTTTTCATGTAAATTTTGATTACTTTCTGATAAACTAAACTATTTTTTATAGGTTTCATGTGCGTCAAAAAAGTTTGTTCTTTTTCCAAACTTGGTTATTTTGATATGAAAAATCAAGTTATCATTCTACCGTTTTTTTCTTATTATAGGTTCAAATGATGATTTAACTAAGAATTCCGGTTCTGGTCATGCTATACCTGACCATAATATACAATATCTACGTATTTCAATCAAAATAATGCCATTTTAAACTCATCAAGACATAAATCAAGTCATCTTTATTACAATTTAACTACTGAAGAAAAACACCATTTGGAAACACAGAATCTTGTTTCATTAATTCCAATCTTGATTATTTCTTTGAAATGGATGCTTAAACTTAGGTTAAAGTTTGGAATATTTTTTTGACAGTGTTGTCCTTAGTTTATGATTGCTTATTTAACAGCTGATTTTTTCATCTCCTTTTTATTGTGTATTTAGGGACATTGATACTAGACCTGTTTACTATCTCACTTTTTTGTAGTGCTCTGATCAGGTGTGTGATCTTACAAAACTTACAAAAGTCAAAAAAATAATAATAAATTCAAACATAAATATAACATTAAAGGATCATTTCATCGACATTTCACCATTTTTGACTATTGTTTGTGTTTTGGGCATTCTTGATCTAAAAATCTTTGGAAAACTTTGAGAGATACAGGAGTTAAAAAATCATAAAACCCATCTTACCAATCCTATTTTTTTTAAAACAAGGTAATAAGTTTTTCATCATCTTCAAATTGTTAATAGTTTTGGAAATCTTTCAACCAATCTTTCAAATCTCCTTCCAAAAGCATCAAATATTTATAATACCCATGCAACCCTAAATGGCCATATGAACATTTCGAAGAAATTTAATTTCTCAAGGGACACTGAGGATGTAGTTAAAAACATGATTAATGATTTAGAAATAAATAAGTCACTAGGGTTTGATGAAATATCATCTATGCTCTTTAAGGACGGATGTGCTTCTACTTTGAGACCACTCACAACAATATTAAAATATTCTATCAGGACTACCACATTTACAGACGATTGCAAACTAGCTAAAATTGCTCCGTTATTTAAAAATTTGGAGCGAGACAGAACCAGAACCAAAAGACTACATGCCCATATCTTTATTATTATAATATTTAATATTTTGCTTGAAAAACTGAAATCCATGCGTTTTTCGGAGAATGTAGTTTTCTAGTTCAAGTTTTGTATTTTGAATAGAAAATTAAAGATGAAAGTTGGAAAGTTTTCTGATAAAGCATTGTTGAAATTCGGTACCCTTCAGAGGTCAATTTTAGGACCTCTATTGTTTTTGCTATATGTGAACGACATGAAACAAGCAGTAGACTGTGAATTACTTCTTTACGCAGATGGCTCTTGCTTGATTTACCAACATAAGGATGTAAAAGAAATAGAAAAATTTCTAAACAGAAATTTATCCAAAGTAAGTGTGCACTTTGGAAAAGAAAAAACCAGGTGTATCCTCTTTTCATCTAAAATGAAAGCTGAAAAAGCAGATCCCTTGAATATAATTTTTAGAGGCAAATCCATTAAACAACATACATCAGTAAAATACCTAGGATGCCTATTAGATCAAACTCTGAGTGGAAAGACAATGGGTCACTGATTAATTCCAAACATAAGATTTTTGTATAAAAAGCAATTTTTCTTGACACCAATCTTAAAGCGTGCTCTATGCAATTCTCTGATTTAACCTCAATTTGACTATGTATCTTCTTCCTGGTATTTAGGCCTCAATGAATCACTTAAAATCCGTTTTAAAAGTGTGCAAAATAAAAGCGTAAGATTTGTTTAAATATGAATAGTCGTGGCCATATTGATAATGAGTAATTTCGAGCAATAAATTGGCTACGTGTTGATACCAGGGTTAATCAGGGTATTGCTGCACATGCATTTAAATTCTGCAGTAGACCCAACTTAAATTACTTGTCTCAAATCTTTGAAATTTCTGAAAATAGAACAATCTCTCCACGAAATAGCCATCTAAGGCTAGAAAAAATTGCCTTTAATCAAAAAGTCTCTTTATATGGAACAGGCTTTCTAATGAAATAAAATCAATCACAAACTATAACGTATTTAAATATAAAATCATAAAGACATTTTTTACCTCTCTGGATATAGTTCGCAAACCTAATAATAATAATATATATAATAAATATATATAGACTATAATTCTGTAAAAAAGCATTTTTTAAATATTTACATATAATTTTTTTTTTCACGTACAAAAACGGCTGAATCAGTTTTTGTGTGTGATGTATAACGGGACCACAATGGAAATATTGTGGTGACAAACAATTTTTCTGCCTATCCTTGCCATCATTTGTTTTTTATCTGAATGTTTATCATTTAAAAAATTTTTTTATTTTTTTTTTTGTTTTGTTTTCTGTAGTCTTGTAATTTTCATAGCTAATGTACATTTGTTTGTGGCAGAATAATTACTTACTTAATTTACCATGACAGTGATATTGAGAGTGAGGATGGTGGCACATCAATTGTTACTAAAGAATCAAACCGACCAGTTGATAATGACACATTTGATTTAGTTCCTGACCCTATTTCCACCCTAGCTTCTCCAGACCTACCTTCTCTGCATTCATCTGATGATAAAAATGATGATGAAGTAGTAAGTGATAACTTACCTATTTACCCCAAACACGCCCAAACTCGTGGTACTACTGGTAAAATGAAATTGTATCTCAAAAACATGACTAGGTAATAAATTAGCGGAGTGGAATAGCTCAATGTGGGGGCACAGCTTAACAAGGCAGAAAAGTTCAGCGAGATTTTTAGAATCGAAAAGCAGGCCAAAAGTATGCCAAAAAGGTTCATAATCATTTTGATAAACTTTAACTGACAGACAACCCTTCAGACTACCGCGAGTTTCCATTTACTGGAACTCTGCGGCTAACATGAGACCCATATGATCGTACTTGTTGTCTCAATATTTTGAAGTTATTTGCAACAAATGAATTGGTTGAAAACATCGCTAGAAGCACAATTAAATATGTTGAATTAATGAAACAACTTAATGAAATTCAAAGTAAAAATTCGAATCAACCTCAATCTGTTTATACCTTGTGACATGACGTCACAACAGATGACATAAGGTTTTATTCTGATGTCCAAATACTGATGTAAATAATTCACAAAACCAAATACTACACGTATTGGGTTAAGGAAAGCCTTCTGTCACAACAGCCCATATTTTTGACACTTATTAAACAGGATATATTTGAAAATGTAGATGAAGGAATATGTTTCGATTTGTTGATCCACTTGGGGAAGATCATAGTAAATCTCTGTATAATCTAGATAGTTTCTTTGGTATTTTGCGGACCTAGTTTATATTTGCTTATATTCCAGAGCAACACATTGACCTTGGACAATCTCTATACGTCAACGGAATTTTCACCTGTATTATTAAAGAATAAAACCGATTCATGTAGCACTCTTTTTAAGAGAAAGGGCTTTCCAATTGAGTTTTGGTTATGGAAGCTAGAAATAGGACCTGGTGAACATCGAAATATAAAATATTTTTAAAGAGCTTATGATCTTTAGTTGGAATGATGCATATCTGACCAAAAAATCCAAAATTGCATCAATGACGTCGACGAAACCTTCCGGACATTTTGTTAAAACCGGTTAAACACGTTTTCAAACAAAGCAAAATACTCTAAAGTGGGATGTTTTTGTTGAGTATATATAATTCTACAATGATTGGTATCGATTACTTAAGCCGCGTTATCAATATCATAAAAACTTTGTGACATTTAAGACCTTCTATAAATTCCCAGTCACCATTGTGTAACAACTCTCTATTTAGTTTACCAGGTTATAAACTAGTCACCCAGCCACGTTCTTCACAAAAGAGGAGGTGGTACAGCAATCTACATTCAAAATTCCTTTTTCCTTTAAAGTAAAAAGGATTCAATGTCTTTTATCGGAAACAATTGAATGTTTAACCATTGAGGTTTCCAACTCTAGCGGTAAAAATATTGTTGTATCTTGTGAATACCCCCGGATGGTCGCATTCTGAATTTTATTAAATCTGTTAAAAGAATTTTTTTTAATCGGACAATAGGTAACAAAAATAATATTATAGCAGGCGATTTTAACAACGACGCTCTCAGTTATGATAGGTTTAAAAGTGCTAAAACTTTCTTTGATGAATTATTTGCAATGAACATTTTGCAGGCTATTCATAAACCTACTGGAATAACAAAAAGCTCGTACTCGGCTATCGACAACATTTTTTTAGCAGCCTGTTAATTGAAAACTTTCTTTCGGATATTTTTAAAACAGATATGTCTGACTATTTTCCGATATTTTTAGTAATTCGTAATAGTTTTAATAAACCTAAAATTCCGATAAAAACTTTTTTCAAATGAATTATAAATAAAAAAAACTTGGACTCTTTTAAAAATTCTTTTAACGAAGCTATGTGGAATGATGTCTTAGCTCGAATAATACTAACTTAGCATTTTCATCTTTCTCCGAAAAAATTCAAAGCATTTTTATTGATACATGCCCTCTATCTGAAGTAACACTAAAATCCAAAGAAATACTAAACCCTTGGATAACGAATGGTATAAAAAA